>JAZHPH010000334.1:11593-52223 GCA_037356405.1 Nasonia oneida | reverse complement strand
TTGGATATCAGGTCCAGGTAAGTTCGAGGATCCTCGCCAGGCTCTAGGTGTCGAAGCAATAAAACACTCGTCGTTTCATAAGAATATAAAACAAGGACTTTATTATATAAGGCTCTCTCTATGCTCTGAGGCGCTGCGACGTTGCCTGTCGGGCGGTTCAGAGCGTTCTAAGCAACATGGCGCTCGAGCCTCGGCGCGTCGCCCGTTCGCCACCCATCGTGGCGGCTCAGAGGGGGCGCCGCGGGAAAGACAGTGGCCGGATGGAGCGGCTGCTCACTCGAAGTCAGGCCTAGGGATCAGGCGCTGCTTCCTGCGGTGCCTCCGGTGGTGGACAGCGGGAGCCCCCACAGCTACTCCCCCGCCAGTGACGAGTGCAGGGGACAGGAGGAACGATACTCGATGTCGCCGAGGTTGTCTGTTGAGGGAGCGCTCCTGGCTTGCTCGCGTTGGCGGGGCTGGCGGGCCGGATGGTGGTGAGGCGGCCTGCTCCTCCGAACAACATCTCGGCTGGCGACGCTTGGAGGTCATCCTTGTAGGTCGTGCGCAGCCCGAGCAGCACTGCGGGCAGAGCGACTGGCCAGGGTGTGGGTGCGCAGCACATCAAAGCGTCCTTGAGCGTGCGGTGGAAGCGCTCAACCATGCCGTTTGATTGCGGGTGGTACGGCGTCGTGTGGACTCTGCTGGCCCCGATGAGTTTCGCCAACTCTGAAAATAAAGCCGCTTCAAATTGTGTGCCCTGGTCGGTCGTGATGGTGTGCGGCGTGCCGTAGACTGCGATCCAGCGCTCGAAGAAAGCCCTAACGGTGGTGATGGCCTGCTGGTCTGGCATCGGGCCGGCTTCGGACCACCTCGTGAAGCGGTCGATGATTGTGAGGCAGTATTGGAAGCCAGAGTGGAGCGGCAGCTTGACGATATCCAAGTGCAGATAGTTGAACCTCGCATCTGGGGCGGCGAAGTCTCCCAGGGCGGAACGATTGTGGCGGTGTACCTTGGATTGCTGGCACTGGACGCAGGTGCGGGCCCTGCGCGCGATGTCTTTGCGCATGCCTGGCCACACATACTTCTGCGCGATGAGGCGGATGGACGCTCGAACGCTCGGGTGCGAAAGGCCGTGTGTGACGTCGAACACGGTCTTTCGGAGATGTCGAGGGATGTACGGTCTCACCTGGTTGCCGTCAATCGCGCAGTGGAGCGTCGTCTGGTCGATGTCGAGGGGACGCAGGACTAGAGCTGGTGATGGTGCAGCTAGGATGTGTGGCAGGTCCGGGTCGCTCGCCTGATATTGTGCGAGGGTTGCCAGGTCCAGGTTAGCTGGCATGCCGATCGTCTCCACCTGGAGAGAGCGTCGGCCACGACGTTATCCGGGCCCTTCATGTAGGCCAGCGTGACCTGGAACTGGAGAATGTAATCCAGCTGACGCGCTTGGCGAGGTGAGGCCTTCTCCGTCGGCTGCTGCGCTGCGAAGGTGAGTGGCTTGTGGTCCGTTAAGAGTGTAAAGGGGCCGCCCTCTAGAATGCCCTTGAAGTGCTTGATGGCCGAGAAGGCTGCCAGGAGTTCGCGGTCGTACATGCTGTAGTTTTTCTCGGCGTTCGTCAGCTTCTTGGAGAAAAAGTCCCAGAGGTTTCCATGCACCGTCCGGATCCTGCTGCTCCAATGCAGCGCCGATTGCGAGGTCGGAGGCGTCGGTGAGCAGCCTCTTCGGCGCGTCGTCGCGCAAGAAAGTCGTGCTGGCGGCGTCGGCAAGTGCGCGATTGCACGCGTTGAAGGCTTCCTCCGCGGCGGGCGTCCAGATGAGCGGAATGGCCTTCTTCTTAGGTGGTATGTGCCGCAGGAGGTCGTTCAGCGGTGCGAGGAGGCGTGCTGCGCCCGGGATGCAGCGCCGGTAATAGTTGACCAGGCCAAGCAGTCGACGAAGCTAGGCAGAGTTGCTGAGCTTCGGAAAGGCCTGTATGGCGTCGGTGCGGTCCCGAGGAGGCCTCGAGCCCTCGGCGGAGACCGAATAGCCCAGGTACATGACTTCTTTCTTCCCCAGGACGCACTTCTCGGGATTCACCTTGATGTTTGGTGCCCGCAGGACGTCGAACAGCGCTCTGAGATGGCTTACGTGCTCCTCTTCGTTGCTGGAGGCGACGATTATATCGTCGAGGTAGGCGCGAGCGAAGGGCAGATCGCGGAGCAGCTGATCTATCGCTCTCTGCAGCGACTGGGCGGCGTTGCGCAGGCCCAGGGATGACCGCGTGAATTCGAATAGGCCGAACGGAGTGATTATGACGGTCTTGTGCACGTCCTCGGGAGCGATAGGCAACTGATAGAACGCCTTCTTAAGGTCGACTACCGAAAAGATGCAGCCTCTCAGCGCAAGCAGCAGGTCTTCGATTACTGGGAGTGGGTAGTGGTCCGGCACGGTGCGGCTGGTCAGCTGTCGATAGTCGCCAGTGATGCGGTAGGTGCCGTCTGTCTTCGGAACGAGGCGTCGCGGGCTGGCCCAGGAGCTGTCCGACAGGCAAACAATCCCCATCTCCAACAATACACGGAATTCCGCTCGAGCAGCTTCGAGGCGAGGTCCAAGGAGTCGACGAGCCTTGGCTGCTGCTGGTGGGCCGGTTGTGAGGATGTGGTGTTGCGCGTCGAGGCCCGGAAGGGCGATGGTCGTGCTTCCTGGGGTTACGAGGTCGGCATATTGGCGCATCAGGTCGGCGAAGATGCCCTCCGCTACATCTGCGGAAATCACGACCTCCATGGAGTGTACTTCTGGAGGACGGAGTGAGCCGGGGGCATGTCGTGACGTGTCGGTGTCAAGGATGCGCCTCTTCTGTATGTCGACGATGAGGCCGTCAGCGATGATGAACCAGTTGTTCAAGTTCAGTTGAAGGTCCACGTCCATGCGATGTGCGCCGTACGTATCGATGGACGTGGCGTTGGCTGTGCTCAGCTTGAGTGGGCCGCGCTGGAGTTGTTTTTTGACGTAGGAGCGGGGCAGCAGCGAGACCGCTGAGCCCGTATCAACCAGGAAGGTCGAGGACGTGCAGGCGTTGCTCGTTGGGTGCGCCAACTGCGGCTGCCTGAAGAGGCGGCGGCGCCATTAGTTTTCCTGGGTCGGATACGAGCAGCACCATGCTGGATTCGCGGCGCGCGGCGCTGGTGAAGCGGTGCGGGCTTGGCGCTGGCTGGCGGGCGTGCGGGAGCGGCCGCGTCGCTGCTGCTGTCGTTGCTGCTGTTGTTGTTGCTGGCTCGACGTGAGAGTGGAGGCGATGGATTGGAGTACGAGCGACTGCTGCTGGATCATGGTGGTGATCTGCGTCATGGCGTGACGAAGTGAAGCCATTTCGCGCTGGGGCAGCGGTGTACTGCTCCCGGATGCGATGCCGCTCGATGTAGGTGAGCTGGGGTGCGAAACCGCGCTGACTGGCACGCACGGCGCCACAAACTCGTCGACGAGAGCGGCGAGTTCCTCCAGCGAGGTCGCCTTCAGCACGCGGCAGATGCGGCTGGCTTGGGCTGGCAGGAGGTCGAGCCATTTAACCCGCAGGGCCTCGTCGGTGATGGCCGTTCCGGCGTATGTATATATATATTTATATATATAGTGACGAAGTTTGTGGATGAATATTCAGAATTATTATTGTAACGAATTGAGCACCGCAGCCAACTCATAGCTGTGTGAGTACCGCTGCGCTGCGACGAAACCGTGTAGAGTCGACTAATTCATTCCCGTGTGTGCGATCCAAGAGTAAGGACCAATTGTGTTCTGAGTCATATATTAAGAGTTTAGTTTAGAGTTTTTTTTTGAGTTGAGTAGAGAGTATATTGTCAAGTTTAGTCTATTGTGATTCCTAGATTGATGGAAATAAAATTGATTCCACGAAAGGCTTATTTCACCGAGTTTTGATTCTTTTAATATCTGATTTGAGCAAATATTTTGGCGAAAAGAAAGCCGAAACAAGTTTTGAGAGGTCATATCAATTTTTGAACGTCATTTTGATCCAGAGTAATTTTCTAAATGCCCAAGACCCACCGAAGAAGGTAAGTGTGTTTAAATAAACATTTTAATGCAAATTATTCTGATCATTAACTAAACAGAGACTCACGCAACTACAGTTAGTAAATATATTTTTGCTAACTGCTCTTGGATTAGAGTGTAGTCCGCCAAACCCAAGTGATAAAAATAATTGTTAGGATAAATACCCACTTAACAAATATATATATAAAATAAATAAATACAATTATTACGTCTATTTTTTTATCAATTGTTTTCACAGCTTCCAATCGACCTGGACCAATTCTTGAAAATGTTTTTTTCAGTAGGAATGTATAGTTTTATCACCTATATATCACATACCTGTCCATACCATTAAATAGTTTTTTATTTATAAAATACATTGTTTTGAGGAATAAATGCTCTAACTAAATTTATAGGTCTAATAAATAATATATTGTTTTAATAAACAGTATAATCTGCCTGCTAATGTATGAGGCGGTTTTTGATACATAATGTAATAAATAAGTTTTGGATGGTTCATTGTCTCAAAGTTTGCAGGCCCCTCTGTTTCATTATTATAGAATACGGACGCTGCCGTCAATTTTTCACAGAATATATCAGTATGACATGAATTTATAGGAAGGGACTTTAACGACGTGCAAGGACATCCCTATAAGAGGAAGCAAAAGTTTTGAGAAAAATCGGTGTTTACATTTTAGCTCTTTACTTTAGAACCAATTGACAAAATCATTTAAAATTTTAGCAGCAAATAGATTTTTTCATAGTAAATCACCAAATAAAAATTTAAAGCGTTTGACTACATTGTTTTAGAGATATAAGAAATAAAAAAGTTTTCAAAAAAAAAAATTGAAACCTTGATATTTTAAGAACCATTGGGGTTAAAAATTTATTATTGACGATTTATTATTGATACAAAGAGACGATTTATTATTGAAAAAATAAGTAGTTAAATCACTTGAATTTTGATGGGATATAGTTTGACACATGACCTACCAACATGATTTTTTTTGTGAGGTTATGATGTTTAGTTTCAGATATGAATGTAAAAAAAAATCACATTTTTCATTTTATTTGCCAAACAAAGCAGTCGATCCCGAGGACCAAACGAGAAAAAGTAGATAATTTTATTCTCTTTCAAATGCATTTTAGCTGAATTGTTTGTAACAGTGGGATTATCAAAAAAAAAAAAAAATGCAAAATAGTGTTTTTCAAAAACATAATTGAGAAAATATAGAAAAACTGTTTTTCCCGAATTCAGAATCTAAAAATAGATATGCATGTCAAATTTTATTGATATTGACGAAGTGGTTTAAGAAATATTACGGTATACATACATACACTCATACGGACACACACATCCATACGGACATTTTCTAAAATCACTTGATTTGAACTTCTAACACTTCCAAAAGTATTTTCTAGAAGTTTTGACGAAACTTAAAATTTTACTATTATAAAGCTTTCTCTAGGAGGAAGCAAAAATCTAGACGGACGGATAAACAGAGATTTTTTAAGTTCTATTATTGCTAAAAACAAAGTGAAATTTGATACATTTGACTTTTTTCAGTAACCTCAATGATTTACGTCCAAAGATTATATTTACCGTAAAATATATTCAATTTTTTTATTACGAGTTTTGAACGGTTTTACAAAGTAGACCAAGTATAATTTTTTTTATTGTTTTTAAAGCTTTCGATCTACCTGGAGCAAATCTTTAAAATGTTTTTTGGTAGGAATGTATATTTGTATCATATGTACCTGCCTATACCATTAAATAGTTTTTTGCTCATAAAATACATCAAGTTTGTGGAATAAATGCAAAAAAAAATAATCCGGACGGACGGCCATTTTTTAAGTTCTTTTACTGCTAAAAACTAATTCAAATTTGATAGGTTTATCATTTTTTTTTTAGTAACCTGAATGAATTAAGTTCAAAGAACATTCCTACCGTAAAGTGGATTAAATTTTTTTTTACGAGTTTTGGATGGTTTTTACAAAATCGACCGAATATAAAATTTTAATATAGTGTAGATATAGAAGATTTCAGTGCACCTTAGTTTGTCGAACTCGCTATGTAATTCCCCAACGTCTTGCTGTGCGCCAGTTACGGCATCAAGAACTACGAGAGTAAGAAAAACTTTTACGCACTGCGTCGAGTCTATCAAATCAGAAGATGAAAACACTCACTCGTTGCCAATCATCCTAAAAGTGACCCGTACAACATAGATAGCTAAGTTATGTACTAAGCTATATTAGATTACGATCAGCAGCAGATAGAGAAATACCACCATCCCAAAAGATTTCGCTCTCGCGACGTTGTAGACGGAATTGAAAAAGAAGCTGACGAGTAAAACCGAAGACGAGAAAAAAGACGTTGTGATGGAAGAAGAGTACGTAAATGCACCATCAACATGAATACGTGTCAAATAATCACAGCTATTAAAGGATTGAAAGCCTATTCAATAGGAGTTTACACTGCCAATTACTTTCCAAAATTATTGTCTACGCCGATTGTCATTGTAACGAATTTCGACACCTCTAATCAACTAGGCTTATACTGGGTTGCGATCTACATAAATAAAAATGGATACGGAATTTACTTTAAATGAAGTTGTACCCGTATCAAAGCACTATCTTGATCGATTCCAAAAAAATGATGCGCGATTCGACTGGAATAAAAAACAAATGCAAATCATCGACTCTCAAGTGTGTAGCGAGCACTGCATTATATTCCTGTATTATATGTGTAGTGGCATGTCTCTGCGAAAATATCTACGTCTTTTTTTATTAGACTTTGTCAAAAATGACGCATTGACCGTTAAGTTTTATCAAAGAGTCATAAAAAGAATGAAAAATAAAACACTGCATCATTGAGTTAACGCATTTCCGCGTACAACTTCCACAGGACGAGGTCTCTGTAATAAGATCTGTAAATCTAAGACTGGATATTTAAGTTCGTTATCTGATAAGTTTATACAAACGTATTAAGTGACCATTAAACTCGGACGTGTCTCGACGCGTTTAACAAAGCAGCTTCTATCGGTATCAAACATGCCTTGTTTCACTTTTGCTATGGAATGTAAATACTTTAACGACCATTTCTAGAACTGTGACTCGTTGTCGCTAAGAAAACCGTTGACCCTCTTTTGTCGCTCAGGATTTATAAGAGGAGTCGCGACGTGGCCCCCAAGCAGCAGTCGAACGAACACTCTCGCTTAGTAGACCTCGTGTAACAATCGTCGCTACAATGGATTTATCATCATCATCAGCAGCAGCAGCAGCAAGTGTCGAGGATTTGAATATCAAACCGATTACCTGCAACTTACTCTACTCGACGCACACGCTCTGTATGGGACAAGACTACATTAAGGTTCAAAAATAAACTGTGAAATCATTGTTGATCAGATATTATGACTTTATTGAAATCTCCTAACGATCAGGTCCTTGTGTGACCTTCTCTCACAAGTTGTCGCCGAGAACTGACGCTCTACTCATTAAACGCCGCCGAAAACTTGGGCCCGCTAAAACAAAGACGCTTTCCCGAGGACTACCGAAGGGACTCGAAGCAGTGCGCGCGCTCCTCTATATCTATAGCTATACACACGCAGTCATGTGTTCACGCGAACGCCTCCCGCCACTTGACTCTCTGGCCTGGCAGTCACAGATCGTTTAGCATCTTCGCACTGAAAGTGACCCTCAAAATCCGCAGAGTAAATCTCCTAGAGGGGGTCGTGGCAGTCTAGGAATGATTATAAAATCACTCCTAACCGTATTGGCCTAAAGCCACGAATCGCCTTGTCGATTCGCGCATATGAGAGCCAAATGACGGAGAAACGTTCGCTAAAACTACTAATAGGTATAGAATATATTATTGATAAAGAATAAATACTGTTGGAAAGGATGCGTGGATTAAATAATAATATTTTGAGGTTTAAATAATAATATATTGAGAAGCTTGAGAGCCTAGTCGGCAGTACATCCGCTCTACTCGGATTCTTACAGGCAAGAGAGAGTATAGTACAGTGTCGCATAGTCTGACTCCACGAAGCTGAGTATACAATATAGTATGCGTTTAGAGTATATACGCGAGGCATGCGCACTATGCTCGCGTTCAATCGAGCTTGTCTCGTTGCACCAAATCGTTGACAACCCGTAGATGGCGCGACGAGTACCGTTTTAAGTATTACGACTGTATAAATTTACATATTAGAACAAATACGTCGCACTTGCTATTATCCCTAGCAGCCCTCTGTTACGTACGGAACAATTCTCCCCCTCGTACAAAATCTCCGTAATTTTGTACCACACATCACACTACATACTAAAATCAACTATGTGCTGCCAGTACAATTGAACACTAGCACTGATTCAAAAGTACATAATCCCTGGCCTTCGCCCTATGCCTCCAAGAAAACCGTATAAACCTGAAGAAGGGAAATGGCATCGAACACACGTACAAAATAAAATATAAAGAATACACATACATGCATACGCCCACACATACGCCCAAAAAATTCATACTTTGAAATCGCTTACTTTTAACAATCTAATTAACTTATGCGCAGGCCTGCTATACTCGCCACTAAGTATCAGTTCGAACTTTCGCGATCCAAATTACATTATGTGCATCGTGCATCGAACACTTTCTGCCTAATCAAAACAGCCACGCTTTTCGCATTCGCATTCAAATAACATCTAGCATTTCCCTTATTTGTCAGTTAATCTCTATCCATCGCGATATAAAACTACGATAATTTAATAAAATTCTACACTACTACACATTACCAAATCAGAGCACCTCAATGACGCTCCCCCTGCTCAGACTCTTTGGCCTCGACATTCGAACTACCTTAGCGCAGAGTGACTCTTACAATTAGCCAAGGTACTACAACAGTCTCAGGACGACTGCAAATCGTCCTGAACCCAAGAGGCGCTACAGCCGTGGAATCGCACTGCCAAATTCCACGCACTGCAAGAGCTTCTTCGCACATCAAAAACGTTACTGGTACACAGATTTGGTATCCCTAGTGTCAATATCATATACTAGTTACTCTCATGCAACTCCCTGTGCGTGCCTGCGCGGCGGGCCTATTGCTCATGGAATTCACGATGACTATCACGGAAATTTCTTACTGTCCACAATTTACAAAACAAAAAATTACCAAACTCAGTACGGAGGCCACGCCAATTTGCCTGGGCCCTAGGCAATCATCGAAGCAACTGTCCGAATTAAAGCAATTTAGAGTCGTGTGAAATTATAAACATTTATTTCCTCAAAACCACATCATTTTCTTTCATCTTACTAAATCATTCAAAATCAGTTTTAAACGTGCTAAAGAAATCAAATTATATTCAGTTCAACTATATCGCAGCGCCTCAAACGCCTACTGCGTAAAAAGTTTGCGCATTCAAATTTCTATTATTTTCGTCGCAGCGCCTCAAACGCCTACCGCGACTAACTATCAATCAACAAATATTTTCCGTTTTCCGTCTCGAAATCCCACTTCGCAGAATAAACTCTTCATATCGATGTCAAATTATTATCCAACAATTCTATTCAAATGCAAATACGAAAGCATAACTGCGTAAAATAGAAATCTTCGCATATACATTCTTATCATTTCAAATCGCCGCTCTGTATGATGCTTCTCTGATTCTTGCTTCCCGCTCTGGGTCCATGAAGAAAAGTTCATCAATGCAGCCTTCTCGGAGCCGACGAAGTCTACAGGATGCTCAGGAGCGTATACGTTGGCTGATCGCCAACGCACCGACTCTCCTGACGATGCTAGACTACGTGTCCTGGGCCATGGACATAGTAGAAACATGTAAGTTAATTTTCTTATTACTCCACTTTAAAGTCACGAATTTTTTAAGTTTTTAATTAATTTATTTGAATTTTTTAATGTTGCAGTGCCGCAACCACCGAATGCTGCTTTGCAACAATTGGCGCCGCGACGATCGCCGGCAGCTGACCCGCCTCGACGATCCCCGGTGGCAGACCCGCCGCATCGATCGCCGGCGGCTGTCCCGCCTCGTCGATCTCCGGCGGCTGACCCGCCGCATCGATCGCTGACAGCTGTCCCGCCACGTCGATCTCCGGCGGCTGACCTGTCTCAACGACCCCCGGCGGCTGACCCGCCGCAGCGATCCCGAGCTGCTAACTCGTCTGGACGATCCCCATTGGCTGAGCAGCCTCGGCGATCACCGACGGCTGAGCAGCCTCGGCAATCCTCGGCGACCCGAAGAAGACGGTCTCGCTCGAGCTCGAGCTCCAGCTCGAGTTGGAGTTCAAGCTCGAGCTCTAGTTCGAGCTCCAGTTCAAGCGGAACATCATCCAGTTGCGCATCGTGCAAATCCGTTAAAAGTATACGCGATCTCAAACGGATTCCTAAAATTACATCCTCGAATATGAAGAGAAAAGTAAATGGTAAAAATATTAAATTTATTCTAAAAATGATATAACTTTATTTTAAATAAAATAATAATGCCAATTTGATTTCTTATTTTTACAGAACAAGAAGGCAACGAGCAGAAGAAGAAGAAGGCAGGAGAGAGAGAGACGTCACCAAAACCAGGAACATCTACAATGACTTCAGGTAAAAATGCTTTAACAGTAAATTAGTTTTATTTTGTATTATTGTTTATACAATAAATTAATTTTTTTGTTCGTTTAATTTTTTCAGAGGTTACGAGACCAGTACCGAGACGTGGTATTTTACAATTGAAAAGGACAGACAGTCAACAGCAGCAGCAACATCAGCATCAGCAGCAACAGCAACAATAGCAACAGCAACTATAGCAGCAGCAACAGCAGCTGCAGCAACATCAGCTGCAACCACAGTCGCAGCAACAACGGCAACAGCTACCACAGCAACAACAACGCAATTTACCGAGGATTATAGATGATGAGATAATAATAGATCATATAAACGTAAATAAAATTTACAAAAATTATAAAAAAAAAATAAATTTAAACTGTGAACACCTCACCATTAATTAAAACTTTGAATTCTGGAAAATTCCCGCCAGCGCTGACCGTTGGTTAACTGAAGCTGCTGCGCATGCGCGTCAGCTCCGGTTAACCTACGACGGACACTGGCGGGAGTTTTCCCAAATTCAAAGATTTATTTAACGATAGGTGTACGAAATTTTCAGAAAAGTTGAAAAAATTGTAAATTATTTAAGAAAATTTAGGTATGATTTTTAAATTGAATTACTCTGCTCTTTGTCTTCGTTTTAGTCTAAGTAAATAAATAAACTAATCAAATAAATTGACTACGTGTGAATAAGAGGTGATGACAAATTTCAATCCCTTTTCAAATTAATAATAAAAGTTTTCATATTTTGTTATAATAAAAAATAACAACTGTGTACAAAATTTTAATTTTTCTAAAAAAAAAATCATTTTATTCAATAATTTTTTTTATAGTACATTTCAATAATTATCAACTTCGTCTTGACTAAATTTTTCAGACAAATAATTTAATAACCATGCTCTTATTGAAAGAGCATTATGGACGGCACACTGCACTATTGTGACGTCACGCCCACTTAAAATAAATGCATTTTAAATTCTGATAATCCGTACAACATTTCTTTGTCGAGTTTTACTAGAAAATTTTCAACTTTATGTTATTCATTTATAATTTCAACCAATACATTTGCATAAAACTTCCAACAATTATATTATTGATCTTTATAAACTACAAACGATTAAAATTCAAATAAAACTTTAACAATATTTTACTTTCTTTCTCTAACTGGACAATAAATTTATCAATACAAACACGAAAATCTATTAAACAAATTATATTAACGTCTCAATATCAAATAACTAATCAAATAAATTTAATTTTAAAAATGACTATACTTCAAATGCACATATCATGCTTGATAAAAATTAAGTTAACCTCTAAAAATCAGTACAGCGACACTCTCGAGCGCTTAACGCTCAACTAACCTAACTTATACTTTTCTACAGACCTCTATCGTACAGTCAGAACTCGTCATGGCATGCAGACCAACTTTATCATTTGTAAATCCTCCAATACACACTGGAGAGCGCCAAATATACCCACACCCAACGACCCAATGTAGAGTCGTATTTCGCAACACTTTCGCAAAAATCGCGGGCGAGACGTTGCACACATAAAGCAATCGACTTTCCGTGTCTCCCAGAGTATCGCTGCACTTATATTTTTATCGAAAAAAGGCATGTAGATAGCAGCAAATGAGGAAATGAAAATAATAGAATAATACAATTATAAAAAATATCTCTATGCTAATATTTTATATAAAACCATCTTTGATTTACTGGATGCGTGATTATGCACACAATATTTATCTTATAAGCACTTATAAACACAAATTTAAATCGCATCAATTACATGAAATTATATAAATCTGTAGAACATGTTTTGCCGGAAAGCTATACACTACAGAAGATTCGGTGTTATCAATGATCAGGCATACGATGGGTGCCCTTATTCCTACTGCTCCCTATCCAACATACAATAATATTCTCTGTTGCAGTATCACGTACACACTAAGTCTCACACGTATATATTTTCCAATATAAACACTGATTTCCAAATAGTTCAGAAAGCTAGAAATGCCATTCAGCACATCCAAAGAATTAGAATATAACTGTAGGGTTGTCTCTAAGTGGTATAATCAGTCAGATACACCAAGCAGTACAATCAGATAATTTTAATACACCTCCCGAGATGTATAAACGTTGTCCAATATTCAGGTACGTCAAAAAAGTACGTACCACCAAACAGAGTATATTGAACTTCAGAGTCATCTTCAGGTGTTCGAAGCAGCCAACAACGCCAGTCTACAATACCCAGACAGTGTATTTAGCTCCAGGGTTGTCTCTGCGAGGTCGAATAGGAAATATACAGTCCTCCAACAAAATGCCACATAGCTAACACTAGGATACATGAGGAAAAACTTGACAGTGATTTAGCTTTAAACATTGATAACATAATTACATAGTCACTGGTTTTATTGCAAATAACACAATAAATATCTTGTAAACTTGATGAATACGAAAACATCGTAATACTTATCGTATGATGGTGACTTTACACCTCTACAGTATCTAGCATATTTATCATAAAAAAAAATTCATCAGTATAGCAGGAGCAGCAGCAGGAGTAGTAACAGAAAGAAAGTATGACCTCGAAGCGAAAACTCAAGTTTCTTCTTGAACTTGCGTATCTTTCCATATCGCACATACGCTCATTTCCTGCATTTTTTTTTCGTGCACCGCTCTTTCATACTTTTTTACTGTACTGAATATCAACAACGTACCGCAAGCAGCCGATCTGCAAGCGAGATCGCGGTAAGCATAGGCTGCTTGAAAGTACGTATACAGCCACCATAGAATTTACACTTTTAAATTAACACTGCTGCATCGCGTTGACATTCTGCCCCATGTACTTACTTATAATATCACCGAAATGTAGAACTGAGCAAAATAATAATTGCGGAGTGAGCCGGGAAGCCAAAAAATTCAAACACATACGGCGGTCGGTGGCGTGAACGTGTTGCCAGCCGGTAGACCAATTGATGTGAAGTTGAATTCCTGTGGCGCTATCTCTGTGAGAGGTAAAGTACTGAGCGGCAGCCAAGCGATCAGCTGACGCTTACCCGAGCACAAAAAGCACGTTTGTATTTCAAGACTTTTGCAAAAACGAAGGGGTTTATGCTTACGGGTAATGGGCTGAAATAGTACCTAGTAACCATAGCAATCGCGCTCTGCTCTACTTATATCTCTAAACTGACTATTTTTTTTAATAATTATACAATCTAGCTTGGAAATATGAATTTGCCACATGACGCCAGCGCCACCGGCGCGTTTTGGAAACTTTTGCTCCGATATCCCCTTAAGGCTTTAAAAGGAAAAAGTTGTTCAAGGTTTAAAGGATTTTTATGTACAATAAAACTATTTTTATTAATTATCTTTAATATTTTCTTTTAAATATTCTGCACCAGATCACTGAAAAATATTTAGCGCGCCGGCAACACCTATGTTTGTGTGTATGCAGCGCGACGTTTTAGGGCGTCTGGTGCCCCTTTCCGCACAACAGAAGCCCGATTTCCGGACAGCAGCGCTCCTTTCGATGCTTTTTGTTGACATTTGAGGTCATGTTTGCAAGCGGCGGAGCTTTGAGCGGAACGCTACTACACTAAAAAGGGGCACTATACGTCCTAAAACGAAAGAGGTCCTACAGAGGTCAGCCAATGCGCTAAACATTTTTTAGTGATCCTGATTGTTCTTTTACGCTCCACCATGCTATGATTCCATAGCTGATAACACTATGAAAAAAACATAGTATATCATTTTTAAAGTTTCTGTTGACATTATGTTAGCAAGCTTATACAAAATATATAGTATACTTCGGGTACTTCGTTTTTTTTATTATGTGTAGTATACATTTGTGATACTTTAAGTTACAATCTATGACAATTCCTAAATATTTGTAATTCTCTACTCTAGATATTAATCTTTCTTAAATTTTAATTTTAATTTAAGTTGGTACACTATTGTAATAACTACCCAAGGTCATGTAGACAGTCTTGTCCACATTTCGTGATAATTTATTGACAGCCAGCATCTATCAATCACTGACAAGTATCTATTCATGTTATTTTGCGCCTCAAATCAAGTAAAGCCTGTGGCTATAATAGCGGTATCATCCGCGTAAGACAAGATGAAGTCCAAAGGGATCGCTTTCAAGACATAGTTTATAAATAGTATGAAAAGCAGTGGACCCAGGATAATACCCTGAAGGACACGACTCTGACGAAAAACTTACGTAATTAATTACATCATGCGATTAATCACGTGATTTTTTTCACCAGGGTAGTATTTATCAAGAAATTATTACTTTTGCTATCTTCAATTTTAATTGTTTGATATCTCTTGTCGAGGTAACTTGCAAGTAAATCCAGAGCCCTTTTATTATTTCTATTGTAACGGGGTGTAAATCTATCGGCGAATAGAACGCTAAACGACTGGATTGCGCTTCCTCTTTGCTGCGGAGATCTCCTCGACGCCCGCGAATTACCCACGTTGCATGCAGCTATCTCAGCTGCTTTGATTCTCTGATTTTGTTCTGAGGAACAGGAATCGGAGTCGATGAGCGAGGTCAATAAACGATTCGAAAATCACGTAAATTAAAAGACTAGGTTATATTTTCTAGCGCGTCAAAAACGTTGAATTTACAGAACATAAAATAATCATATGCAAGTCGCCAACAACTTTGCAACTCGCTGCGACGCCTAAATAATCGCGCTCGTATGCGTATATCGCCGTGAAGGTCGCGCGCGCCGGATCACCCTCGCGCGGGTGATATACACTTGCACACACACTCGATCATAGGCACTGCGCGTCACACAAACCTTCTCTCGATGTTGATGCCACTCTGGTACGATCGCCGCCCTGGAAAGCAAGCTCCGCACTGCAGGAATCGCTGCTCGGTTTCGCGAGTCGGATTTGATGCTCGGTTCCACGAGCAGGATTGCCAGGATCTCCCAGGGTATACCACACCATCACACACTCACACGAGGCTAGGCACAGCACTCCGAATACAAACGATCTCGAATATCATGAGCGAAGTCGCATGTTTATTCTTTCCGGGCTGAGAGCTATCTGAGCGCGCACCTGAAGGATTAGCCCGAGTTCTCCCTCTCTCTCTCTCTCTCTCTCTCTCTCTCTCTCTCTCTCTCCTATTGCCGAATTCGCACGTGTTTTTCTTCGCACGCGCGAGTCTACGCTGTTTCGTCGTGGCGCAGCGGTACTCATACCGCTACGTGTTAGCCGCGGTACTCAACTTGTTACACTATGCTATAAAGCTTTTGTTCAAATTCTCCTACAATTAGTCTGGCTTTGTATACATTATTATTTTTCCTTTTATAGACCCATTTAACATCAATGACATTTTTGTCTTTTGATCTTTTAACAACTTTCCATCTATTATTCTTCATTAAACTATTAATCTCTGAGCCTATAGCAATTTTCCAATTTTTATAATCGCTGGAATTTATTGCCTCCTCAAATGTATTCGGTACATTTGCATCAACATAATTTATATAAATAAAGTGGAGTACTGGATTTCCATACCTGTTTACAGGACTGTTCTTATGATCTGATTTTCTTTTTATCATTAAATTTTTACTACCTTCATTTTCAATTATAAGGTCATTCTGATTGTTATCTCTACTTTCCCCGAAGGTATGAGTAGATGATAATAAATCAGTTTCGTTTAAATTTACATCATTTTCATTAGTTTCAGTTTCATTTTCCAGTATTTCATTTTCTTTATTTACAGATTTTTTTCAAAAAATATTTTATATGGAGTTTTATTCTCCACTGTATTTTCAATAGTACGATTTCTTAAATAAGCTACTGTTTTCATAATTTCTGGCCAATAACGCCTATGAATTTTTGCTTCTCTCATCAAACATCTGCCCATTTCCATTGCGGATCTATTATATCTTTCTGCTACTCCATTTAATTCATGAACGTAGGGTGGGCATGGTAATAATTCAATTCCTTTAGATTTTACAAAATTATAAATTTCCTTATTCAAGTATTCTTTACCATTATCGCAACGTAATTTCTTTACTTTTTTATTGAATTTATTTTCAACTAAATTAATAAATTCTTTCAAACAATTTGCAGTCTCTGCTTTACTTTTGATACAAAAATTTTTGGTGCATTTGCTGTAATTATCAACAAACATTAAAAAATGTTTTTCTTCACCATAGCCAGTTGTGCCATGTGGACCATTCAAATCAGTATAAATTAATTCTAAAAATTTTCAAAAGGTACATTAGCTATTTTACTCTCAATACAATTCGCGCAATTTATTTCAGCACTTTCAAATATATTTGGCAATTCTTCTACTAATTTATTATTTACTAATTTATTTAAATTGTAACGTAGTGATTTTTCGGTGTGATTGAGCCACGAACCCAATCACTTAACCACTCCCGTTAATACAATCTCCGAAGGTTCACGACCGAATTTATACGGCGCCAGGTCGCGAAATAGTTATCTCGAATATACATGTCCGGCTCTATGAGACTCACTCACTAGGAGGAGATTTAGCCGCAGGAAAAGACGGGGAAAATTAGATTGTAGTGACTCAAAATTTAATATTTAAATTAATAAGTAAGTAATAGTTTCATACACTTTCTCGATTGACAACGACGACAACTACTCGGCAAAACTCCGTCCTCGCAACACTCTTTAGCGAATAACAATTTTCCAGGCAAACACTCACGACGGTTATTCGGCGAGATGACCATTCTTTATTTACAAGATACTTGGGTTTTACCTCGATTGCTCTCGGCTTTAAACTCCTAGTCCCCTCGGTCAGGTGTTGTCTCGTTCTCTAGAAACGACGTAAAAATGAAAATAGCGAAACTTGATTAAAAAACCGATTCTACCGGAGGGTGTTACTTCAGTTAGATACAAGGCCCAAGTGAACGAGTCGTCTCCGCGGATTGTGGCAAGAGGTCTCACACGATACCACGCGCATGCGCAGCACATACTTTGCTCTTACAATCCCGGCTTACAAAATTACGGACAATTATTTATTTATATAAACCTACTCCAGCAAGTCAGCATTCTTACTTTTTTCGTACGACATACTTCACACAATTCGTTTTACTTTTTCATGCACGGCTAAGCAGACTCACACTCACCCCGCATTACACACATATACACCCGTGCGGGCTTATCGGTGCGACGCTATTCTCCCATTGTCGTTTACCTCTCCCAACGCTCCCTCTTGTTCTTACTGAGTGTAGTGGTGAGGCTGTGTCGTATAGAACGGCATTAGGCTGCTATTCTCTCCCTCTATCGCTGTCTTTGTCTGTTACTAGCGACAACTATCCGGCTTCTAGTCCTCTCTCCCTTTTTCTACAAATAAATTCCCACTGCTATTAGCTTATGCTCATGCTGGATACAGTGCATAGCAGAGGGCGATAAGGAAAGAGAGAAAGAGAGAGGGAGATAGAGAGAGACTCGCCAGTCGACGGTCACCCCGTCGCAAAATATTGAAAATTTACGTGAACTGATGCTCTATGCCATTTTTCTTTATCAGTAATTTCCAGTGTGTTGGCATGCATTACATTATCAATCCTTTTTGAAACAAAGCTTTTTAATAGTATATTGTGTACCAAGGGCGTAAAGTGGGCTATTTTAGGCCGAGTGTGGAGTTTGCAGTACGAGTCAAGGCGAGTTAGCCCGAGCCGAAGGCGAGGGCGTTTACGAGCCGTAGACGAGTGCTCCAATCTCTGTAGCGGCTTTTTCTTCTATCACTGCAGTATTCATAGAGTACTTGGCAACTTTCTCACGTACTTCACTAAATTATTCATTGATTGTATCATATGCAGACTAAGCCATGGGTTTCAAGCGTTCCATCAACCTACAAAATGTTGATAGACCAGCGTGTCCAAGTCCAAGAGCACGAAAAGTAACCACTCTTAACCTCTTAACCACTCTAACTCATAACCGCTCTTCTGTTGTTCTCCCAAGCATGGTTCTAGACGCCAACTTTTCTGCATGACTTGATAGCTGCCAGCTGACCACACTCAATGCACACTACTTCAATCTTGAATCCTAATACTTGAGCTTCAGATTCGCCAAGTTTAACTTGACTATGGCATTATTTGCAAATCAAAAGATCCTCGAGAACAGGTAATAGAATGATGATATCAATCAATCTATACCTGACCACAGAGGTTCCTTCTGCTGCTCGAGTTTGCATCTTTTTTGCTGAACTTGAAGGTCTTGTCCTGTTGGCAGGTTCATCTTCGCATGTTGCTCCTAGAAATCTTCTTGGCCTCTTCTTGCCTCTTCCTCGAGAGTACTTCTTGTCAGGATGGGTACTAGCAAACCTATCCTTGCCATCTCGATTATCACACATATTTTTAAAATCACTACACTTCACACTTTTTTAAATAACTTCACTGCTCTGCTTTTACACTAACACTTCACTTTTTTTCTTCTTAGAGTTATAAGCTTGTTGTAATATGTAAATTTATACAGTCGTAATACTTAAAACGGTACTCGTCGCGCCATCTACTGGTTGTCAACGATTTGGTGCAACGAGACAAGTTCGATTGAACGCGAGCATAGTGCGCATGCCTCGCGTATATACTCTAAGCGCATACTATACTGTATACTCAGCTTCGTGGAGTCAGACTATGCGACACTGTACTATACTCTCTCTTGCCTGTAAGAATCCGAGTAGAGCGGATGTACAGCCGACTAGGCTCTCAATCTCAAGCCTCTCAATATATTATTATTTAAACCTCAAAATATTATTATTTAATCCACGCATCCTTTCCAACATGGTAGCAGAGCTGGTTTGGATAATTTTATTATCTTCTATAGCTACTTTCGAGTGCTATAGAGATAATCTTAAGTGAGGTTAAAAGCCACGCGTGTAAAAAAAGTTTCAAAGTGAAAAATTAAAGTGTTTGAGAAGGAATGTTCGAAAATAAATCGGAAAAAGAAAAATGTCAAGTGAAGATTAACCAGTTAAGAAAAGGTTAAAGTCAAAAAATATATGCTCAGTGACGAAGATAAAGTTGTCAGGTACTAAACAATAAGAAGATTTTTAAAAATTAATAAAGATTAAAGTGCGATGTCAATAGATTAAAGTCGGCAAGTGAAAAACATGGTAACGTGCTAGTATAGAGCACATGGCGATTTTGAGGTTAAGCACATGTTTTTGTGGCTAAAGCAAAAAGTGAATCCAGAACACGATTTAGAAACTAAGGAAGCTCTTTGGAAAGAAAATATAAGAAATCCGATTAGAAAAATATTTTTGAAACAATTGAAGAAAATTATTGTATTAAAAAATCAAGTATACAACAATATAAGTGCAAAAGAAATTAAAATGGCTAAGCAAGCTAAAATTGAAGATATCATGATGCCCATTTTTGATGGTGCAAATTACTCAAGCTGGAAAATCAGATTAATGATTTTATTGGAATACAAAGAATGTGACGAACCAGCAACAAAAGAAATGCCTCAAAAATATACAGGCAAAGAAGCTGAGTGGAATAAGATGGATTTAAAAGCAAGGACAATGATAATTAGTACTATAAACTCTAATTCTCTCTCTTGCTCTCTCTCTCTCTCTCTCTCTCTCTCTCTCTCTCTCGTTAGTGCATTCGCACTAGCAGCTGTGCGCTGCGGGAGCCGGCTATAGTTCCTCCCGCTCTCCGCGCAAGCAGAACAGCTGACGTAGTTCAACGGTCGGCGCTCGCTCACGGCAGCCGGCGCAGGCTCTCTCGCTCGTTCGTTGCTCGGCTTGCCGTCCGGACGTGGCGGACATTATTACTCGTATTTGATCGACTAGGATTTAGCACTCTGCAACAATGGCTGATGCGGCTGCAGAATTAGCCAAGCAAAAGCGCATAAGCGGGTTCTTGCTGAATTTTAAACGCAATACGGCAAGATTAGCGGCATCTGCTCGTACGCTGCCGCACATGCGCACGCGATTGAATTTATTAGAGTCGTATTGGTCCGAGTATACTCAAAGGGATCTGGTCTTGCAAGCAAATAGGGCGGCTTTCAAAGGCGAGGCGTATTTCGAGAATGACGAGTATCTCGAGGTTGAGTCGAGTTATGTGGAGAATAAAGCGGACGTGCTTCAGTCAATTGAAGACTTAGAAATCGCCGCGAGGCCACCGGTAAACGCTGCAGTCGCGCAAGATAGTCAGGTCCTGCCCGCGCCACCTATTCTGGGATCGTCGGAGTTCGCGAACATGCCGAAGTGTCATATCCCGAAATTTTCCAGAAAAGCCGAGGAATGGGAGACCTTCAAGGAGCAATTTTCTTCGATGGTGAAAAACAAGGCCAATTTACCGGATGCCATAAAGATGCAATATTTAGTAGACTCGGTTGAAGGGCCTGCAGCGCTCAGAGTAAGGGGTCTTCCGTTGATGGGTGCTAGTTTTGACTTGGCTTGGCAAAAGTTGATGCGCAGGTACGATAACCCTACGAGACGCATGCATACGTATATGGAATTGCTGATCGATATGAAACCGGTTAAGCGGAAATCATCCGGAGAGTTGATCGAGTTATTGGATAAGGCGGAGGCCGTGCTTAAAACTTTCAAGGATGTAGGTTGCCCGTGCGAACACTGGGACAGTTGGCTTATCCATATGGTCGAGCGCAAGTTGAATAATGATACGCGAGAAGGTTGGCGTATTTCGCAAGAGTCGGTGGTAGGTTTTTCGACATTTTCAGCTCTCGCAAATTTTCTCGAGACGCGTGCGTCATCGCTTGATCAGGATGCAGATGGTGGTGCGGAGTCGCCTGCCAAACAGTCTAGTCAGAAGAGAAATGGTTCGAATCGTTCGTCTCGGCGCGAATCAGTCTCAGCCAACGCAACTAACACGTCGTCTGGTAAGGGCAATCGCAATGCCTTTGTAAAATGTAGCCTATGTAAGGGTCCTCATCAGCTTCAAGCGTGTCCAAGGTTCACTGGTATGTCGGCTTCCGCTCGTTTTGAACATTGTAAAAAGGAGAGATTGTGTCTCAATGTTTGAAGTCTGGACATTTTTGGCTGATTGCACCTCTCAGAGTCGTTGCGCCATTTGTAAGGGCACACACCACACGAAGATTCACTAGGATCGACGACATGGAGGAGAGGCTGCGGATTCTTCAAATGCGACGGGTCAGAAGGGTTCTTCTGGCGCACCTGGCAGGTCAAGTATGCTGGAGGTATCAGCGAATACAACAGTGGTGGGTAGGACTCGGTTGATGGCCACAGCCAAGGTCTTACTTCAATCCGTAGATGGTAATTCGATGTACGCTAGATGCTTGATTGATCCGTGTGCAGAGGACTCTTTTGTCACTCACAGAGTTGTGCAATGTCTGTCCGCAAAAATTAAGCCCGTTTCTGTGTCTGTGGTTGGTGTCGGTGCAGGTCCTTCAGCGGTGTCAAAGGGTGAAGTTTTTCTTCAATTAAAATCCAGGTTGAACTCAGAATTTTGTTTGGAGTTTTCGGCATTGGTGTTGAGAGAGGTAACGGGATTTTTGCCGGGAGAGGAGGTCGAAGTGTCCAATTGGGATCACATCAGGGGCTTGCAGCTTGCTGATCCAGATTTTGCTCGCTCAAAGCACATAGACTGCGTGCTCAGCGCAGAGGTGTACGCTGCTATCATTCGGCCAGGGCTCAGAGTTGGTGCAGCTGATACTCATTAGTATTAGTCAGGGCCAAACTCATGCTCCAGGATTTGTGGATTAATGGTGTTGACTGGGACTCACCTCTCACCGGAGAACTTCTAGAACAATGGCAGACGTTGAGGTCTGATCTTCTTGAGTTGGCTCAGTTGCGCATTCCTCGTTGGTTTGGCTCTTCATCGCAAACTTCGTGGGAGTTGCATGGGTTTTCTGACGCATCGCAGAGAGCTTTCGTTGCTGCAGCGTATATGGTGATTCCAGGACAAAGATCGGCGTTGATTATGTCCAAAACGAAAGTTGCTCCTATTAAAACTGAAAGTCTGCCTAGATTGGAGTTGTGTGGCTCGGTGCTGTTGGTTAGATTGTTGAAGCACCTATTAGATGGAATTTTATTGAAGCCTGTTTTAGTGCATTGCTGGACTGATTCCAAACTAGTTTTAGATTGGTTGAAGGGCCACCCATCGAGATGGCAGACGTTCGTGGCTAACACTACTCTGTCTGGGGTGTAATGGCGTCATGTTAAGTCGGAAGACAATCCAGACGATTGCGCGACTCGAGGTTTTTCGTCGGAGCAGCTTCAGCAGTCTTCCCTGTGGTGGGAAGGACCTGAATGGATCAGGAATGATTGGAGGAAGGTAACTGACAGATGGCAGGTAGATGTTTCCTTAGATGTTAGAAAGAAATTAAACATATGGATTCAATCCAATGTTATTTGATGAGTAAGATAAAACATATATATATATATATATATATATATATATATAACTGTTGTAATAATTGGAACAATTACATTAGATTATAAGTTAGTTTGTAAGTAATTTTTGTTATTAGACCAGACCTACGAACAGATGCTGAGTGCATCTCTGTAGGATGTCAGTTGGTCGGATATATTATAATATATTTGATGTAACTGAATTTTCATTCTGGTAAATAAATAATAAATAATAAATAATAAATAATAATAATGTAGTGAATGCACAGGTTTCTGTTGAGAAGAAGGTCTCTGAAAATCGGGAATCGCAGGCGCTGGTTTACTTGGAGAAATTTTCGAGTTTCCCGAAGATGTTGCGAATTTTGGCTTGTGTTTACAGATGACGTTCGAATGCAAGCAAACCCAGAGGAAATCGCTGCACTGGACATTTTACTGCTGAGGAGATGGAGGCTGCTCGAGTCGGTCTGATTCGTTATGTGCAAAGTCAGCACTACGAGGAGGAATTGCGGTGTCTCAGAAGTAAACAACGATTGTCATCTCGCAGTCACTTGCTGCGACTGGCACCATTTATTTGTCCACAGGGTTTGCTCCGAGTTGGAGGCCGATTGCAGCATTCGTTCTTGCAGTACGATGAGAAGCACTCGATTATACTGCCAGCATCCAGTATTATAGTCAAGAGGTTGATTGAGGAGGTACATCGTCAGAGTCTTCATGGAGGTATCCAACTGATGCTCAGTTCCCTCAACAGGACGTATTGGATTTCTCGTGGGATAAGAGTTGTACAAAGAGTTTATCGGCGCTGCCATAGATGTATTCGCTACGCTGCTCAGAGTGTACAGCAGCAAATGGAACCGCTTCCATCATATCGTGTTACTCCCCAGCGAGCTTTCGCATATACTGGTCTGGACTATGCGGGACCGTTTCCAATATTGTTCTCCAAGGGCAGAGGTGCCAAGTCTACAAAAGGATATATCGCGATCTTTGTGTATTTGGTTGTTCGGGCCGTTCACATTGAAGTGGTGTCTGATTTGTCCACAGCTGCGTTTCTAGCAGCGTTTCGCAGATTTACCGCACGGCGTGGACTTTGTAGGATGGTTTTCAGCGACAACGGCACCAACTTCAAGGGCGCAGCCACAGAGATTGACAAGTTATTCCAACGGGCTTCATCAGTCTCACAGAAGGTGGCTGCTGCATTGGCGAAGGACGGTATAGTATGGTCTCTTATACCTCCTAGAGCCCCTCATTTCGGAGGATTATGGGAGTCGGCAGTGAGAAGCTTTAAGCATCACTTCAGACGTGTCATTGGGGACACGTCATTAACGTTCGAGGAAATGTCGACAGTTGCTGTTCAGATCGAGGCATGCTTAAATTCTCGGCAGCTCTGCCCACTGAGCTCTAAGTCCACTGATTCGGTGGCGCTTACGCCAGAGAGAGAGAGAGAGTTGTCGCGAATTCGAAACTATTAGACTGCTCACACGGCATCGATTAGGGGGTTGCCATGGCAACGCGCGCTCGCTCGCTCCTACTCTCTTTCTCTCTCTCCGCCTGTTGCGCGAGCGGTCTTCTGCCGCTCTCGCTGATTGTCAGTACGTATTGCTGAATCACTGTGAGCGCTCGTACTTGCCTCACAGTGTCGTCCGTAAACAATATCGTTTGTTCACGCATCGGTACTTTAATACTTTAACTTTCACTTCTTTCCCTTAGATTTCAACACTTTTAAATACACTCTATACTCAATAAAGGTCAGTGCCTTTTTTACGGTTATCAATTCCCACTAACTGTCGATAGAGTTGTTTATTGCCAACTAGTCCATCAAGATCCACAAGTCTCAAAAATTAGTTCGAGAGACTATAATTAATACGGAAATGTTATTTTTTGGAAAACCCACAAACAAAGTGCGGTAACAAAATGTTCAACTTTTGCAGAATATGTAGCTTTGTAATAGGCAGTCTCCGAAATATTATTTGTAAGAAATCTATTGAGCGAATCATTTGATGTAAATTTAAATGAACCAACAACTATTTACGAAGATAATTCAGGAGCAATTGCAATCGCCAAATTCGGAAACTTTACTCCAAATTCAAAGCAAATCGAAGTGCAATATCATTATATAAATGAAAGCTACGAAAAGGACGAGATAGATATTGTAAAAGTTGACTCGAAATGTAATTTAGCAGACATCTTCACAAAGAGTCTGGATAAAACAAAGTTCCTAAACAATAGAAAAGGTTTAAGTTTAATCTAAAGCGTTTATATATAAAAGTTCAGAGTAATAATCGCTAAGTTCAGTTGTAAAACTCAAATTCACTTGAAATGATCTTAATTCAATTAATGTAAAATGCGATGACAAATTATATGCAAAATTGAAAACTCAAATGTATCGAATTATAGTGTAAAAATATCACGACTGTAAAATTCAGGAGGCGTGTTGTAATATGTAAATTTATACAGTCGTAATACTTAAAACGGTACTCGTCGCGCCATCTACTGGTTGTCTACGATTTGGTACAACGAGACAAGTTCGATTGAACGCGAGCATAGTGCGCATGCCTCGCGTATATACTCTAAACGCATACTATACTGTATACTCAGCTTCGTAGAGTCAGACTATGCGACACTGTACTATAATCTTTCTTGCCTGTAAGAATACGAGTAGAGCGGATGTATTGCCGACTAGGCTCTCAAGCCTTTCAATATATTATTATTTAAACTTCAATATATTTTTATTTAATTCACGCATCCTTTCCAACAAAGCTATAAGCTGTAACCCCAAAAACACTATAAACACTACTTGAATTAATTTAAAAACACTTTTAAAAAATATCAGCTTTTTTAATGTATTAAGACATCAGCTGTGTTTACTCAGTACGATGTGCGATATTTGAATTCAAATAAATGTCCCAACGTATCCATCAGAGCCTTATATAAGAAGCGAAACTAGAAATTTATCTCTAAAATAACGCAAAATATCTTATCAATACGCACTAATTTATCTGATTTTTTGTACAGACATCTTTTTTTATTTTGTGTGCCGGTTGTTCTTGTTCATTGTTCTTGCTTTAGGTCCATCTTTTTTCAATCTGTTTCTTTATCTTTATATGTCTTAGTTATCGTACTGCTGGATCTTTACACTCTGTATACTGTTATAAAAGCATTAATCTGATTTTTTAGCTAGTGTAATTTACACCATCAAAAACAGGTATCAAAATATCTCCAAATTTTGCTTGTTCAGCCATTATGGTTTCTTTTGCACTAATATTTTCAGAAATATTTTTTAATCGGATTTCTTATATTTTTTTCCATATAGCTTCTTTATGTTCTAATGTGTGCTCTAGATTCACTTTTGGTTTTAGCCACGAAAACATGTGCTTAACCTTCAAATTTTACATGTGCTCTGTAGTAGCACTTAGTCACGTTTTCCACTTGCCGACTTTAATCCTTAAACATCGCACTCGAATCTTCATTAATTTTTAAAATTCTTCCGATTATTTCGTACTAGACGACTTTATCTTCGTCACTGAGTATATATTTTTTGACTTAAACTTTTGTAGACTGGTTTTTTCTTCACTTGAAAATTTCCGTTTTTTGACAGACGAAAATTCGAAATCCATGTTTCATAGGCATAACATTTTCTTCGAGAAATTTTCTCCTTGTATATACCTGCTCAATTTTTCACTGTGCGATTTACTTTGTTAACAATAACCAATAACTACTTTTCCACGTGGCGTTTTTCTAACCTCACTTTTTAACACTTTTTAACTCTACACGACTCGAGAGTCAGTGTAGAAGTTAAAGTAATTTTCCCAACCATGCTCTGCTACTATGTTGGAGTGGTGGTTTAATAAATAATAACACTGAGGTTAGATAATAAGTAATGATAATATATGATATATTGAAGTGATAAAGTTGTGGCAAAAGCCGGCACGTCCAACTACATCGGAGTCTTACAGTAGAGAGATATTGCATGCTTTCTTTGACGGTTAATGTATAATAGCTATTCACATATATTTAGATATATAATTTTTTTTGAGGTTACTAGTAAAAATGGATTCTCCTGAGTTATTGCTATTAGAATAATAGTTAATTGTAACATTAATTAATTTTCTGACCTAAATTTTTGAATTTTTTAACTATTTAATGAATGGCTATGGGTCAGAAAATTAATTAATGTTACAATATGATAACCCTTAAGGTTTTGCTATTTATTCTATCAACTTCACCGCTTTTTAGCTTTATATTGTTTATTATATCTTTAACCTTACTGGTATTTGTTGGCAGATAGCTCTCGGCCTTCGGTTGATAAACACGCGACTTCGCTAACTATTTCCAAGGTTTCGCGAGATCGCTTGTGCTGTGCGGTGTCCAGCGATTTGACGCGTATTTGTTTGTGTGTGAGTGTGACGCGGATTTAGGAGATACCAGCCTTAGCCCAGCGGTCCAGGGTGGTACAAAATCTTGTGGCCTGTTCAGGATTACGATCGTCTTCGGCGAAGGAGTGTAGGTTTGTGTGACGCGCAGTGCATGAGAGGGAGTGATTGTGCGAGTGGAGATCATCCATGCGCGGGTGATCCGGCGCGCGCGACCTTCACGTCGATATACACGTGTGAGCGAAAATATTCTGGCGTCGCGGCGAGTCGCAAAGTTGTTGGCGACTCGCGTATTATAATTTTATTATTTTAAAATCACGTTTATTTCGCGACTAGAAAATATAACCATAGTCTTTTGGTTTTACGTGATTTGTCGTCATTTCGAAACCTCGCTCGTTTATCTCCGATCCTTGTTCCTTCCTGCGAATACCGCCGTCTCCGCGGGCGTTATTTATTAGTAATTATTTAACGTAGTTGAGCAGCCGAGCACGCGCCAGGCGGCGCGTAGACCCAGCAAGTAGAAGCAGCTGAAACAGCTGCATGCAACGGTGGTGTTTCGCTGGCGGAGAGGAATCCTCCGCCACATCGAGGGAGCGCGATCTAGTTGTTGAATAATTATTCGCTGCTCGAATCCACACCCCGTTACAGGCTTAAGATATATTTAATTTGCATTTATATCAGGTAATTTAATTTCGACATTTTTAGGTTTCACAATACCACCACTTCAATTACTTCTTCAATCACAGAAGAGTTTGTTCATTATCTTAGCAATCTTTACTTTGTCGGTGATTTTATTGTTATTGTCCCTTACATAAAACCACTAGGTGGCGCATGGTCAAGACGTGCTGAATACAGCTCCGTAGTTTTGTTTATTTAAGGGGTCCAGCCTAGGTTTAATCCTACAAAAACAACAAAATATTTATCTAATAAAAATTTTTTCTTTTCACGTAAATTAAAAAACAAAAAATATCTACTGAATATATTTACATTATACACTATTTCTACCGAAAAATACCATACAAAATCACTGACAAAAATTCATGACATTTTACTATATAAATAAGTGTTTTCAGTCACTTGACACGAGTTTGTGAAAGATCTGGACCGTCATCTTTATTTTACCCGAGCTTAAAATGTACCTCAAACATGCCCCCCCCCCCAGACCTAAAGACAGACAAATATCTTCCCAAGCACGTCTCGTCTGGCATGCTTGCACCTCGAGCTGCGGTAATCAGTACGCATTTCCTCCTCAGACTCTACACACCTAACGAATAAGATGTCAGTAGATGCCGCATACTACACGCTGTCCAGAAGGAGGCCAGTATTTCTTTTAGTGCGGCAAATTCAGTGAAACGCAACACAGGAATAGTGTATATTTTAATCTATTATTTCAATAAATACTAACTCAGTACACCCGGGGATCTTCCTTGAAGACTGATTTGGGGAGTCTTTCCAATCTTGAAATAACTTAGCACGAAAATATTAACACCTAACTCGCCTCCAACGGGACCTAAAAATACCGCTATATGCCGTTCGGCTGGACTAACTACGTCAAACCCCAGTAGGTTATCCTAGAACGCACCATAGTTCGAAATTATTAATCACCTCGCTCTAACACTCTTGTACGCATAACAACTAATACATACAAGATCATTGCATTCATTGTAATCCGTGCGTGTTTGTTGCGTGCATTTTTTTCCAAGTCATTCTAAAATCTCTGTTCAATATTCTTTTACAACATTCGCGTTTTTTTAGTTAATACTAACAGTTTGTTCAATCGGTAAGACCTGTTGAAAACCAGGCACACGCTTGTGTCGCAGGCAAGGCTCAACAAACTGCTTATATAAAAGTCATTTGTAATGAAACTTATTCTATTATTACATAATCAACATATCATCTAAGTATAATCCCTACTGAAAAATGTCACTTGATTATCAAGTGAGATGTCACTTGAGAATTTGGCATGATTATCAAGTAATTATCAAGTGATTATCAAGTGATTCTTATGTAAATATTAAGTTAAATTGTAAGTAAAAATGTATTTCATATTATATAATTGTTATTATCATTGGTATTTAAAATATTTTGCATGCCAAGCATTGCAGGAAAGAATGCAATTCTACCCTTCTAAAATCCGGAAATATGAAGCGATTAAAATCATACAGAAATGAGGATTACTAATCAGTTTTAATATGAGTTATTTTAAAATTTTAAAGAATTTGAAATATTTTTACTTTGGGGTGGTCGAGGTAGCTAATATGCGAGTATGTAAATCTAGCAAATGTAGAAGGTAGTTGTATTTATTGACTTGTATCTATTTTTGTCTTTGAATGTATAAGTGATGCGCGTGTACTAGAACTGGAATGATCTATTTTTGTATCGTGCGATTCTTTCTTTCACGGTATGTTTTTCGCGATCGGAAGGCTCAAGTTCGTCTTCTTCAAATGAATCGGTATCATCACCGTCCCTGCAATTATTGTATTATTAAAGCCGCTTTCCCATTTCGCACAATATTACCCTTTCTTTTTTTTACGTGCTCTAAGCTTACAACGTCCTTTACTTTAGAATCCTCCCACAAAATCAACACAAACATTTTGTTCAGACAAGAAAGCCGCTTTTCAAGTAACGTGAATAAAGCTGTCACGTTGTGTTGTGATATTAGCAACGATAAATAATTGAAATACAATATAGGATATAGTAGTGAACGTCATTCCCGTAACAGTTCGTAACAGTTGTATGTAAAAAAACTATTTAAATGCCGAAGCGAAAAATCGACGAAGTTGATGATGATTACTCTAGATCGAGTAATTATCGTTTTCTTGCTGCATGTGCCGCCAGCTCTAGCGAAGAAAGCATCATTGATTCTGAAAATGAAAACAGTGATAGCAGTCAGTCCGAGACTCATGTTCCTCGGACAGCAAGTCAAGCAGCGACCGAAATTCTTATTGCCATACCTCGTGCATCAACAGCACGATTTCATATCAAGGAAGTAATTATTTCATCGCATTTAATCTCTGTAGCTAGTAATTTATTTCGGGATTTCGTTTGTCATAATTTTATAGGTGTTGAGGCGCAGCTTGATTCCGATGATAACTTGGACGGCGATAACTATAACCCAGGTATTTACAAAATGAAAATAGTGCAAGGTTATTGTTATCAATTGTCAGCAAACGCTATGTGAGTATTGGTAGGCTTTCCTCCCTTTTTGGGAGCTACGCTCCCGCGCGAGAGCCCCGCAGTTCGCGCGGGGAGAAAATGCTATAACCTTAAACGTGTTCCCTCTTCGCGCAGACTTTGGAGCTCTCGCACGAGAGCGCAGCGCTTCCAAAAGAGAGGGCAGTGATGAGCAAAACTCGCGTAGTTCTCTGCTCTCACTTTTGTCCGTGATAAATAGAAATTTTAATTGTTTGCTTGGTTCAGTGTAAAAAGAAGCATTCGGATGTTTGGCGATCGCTTTTGACAATAACACATGCATATAGATAAACGCGCGGTCGGAGCTAGACAAAATCTCCATCAGGACACTACATCTGATAATGAGGTTAACGACGACGCAAGTTCATCAGAACAGTAGCCGGAAGACACCTCGGATGACAATTCGGAAGAAGACGAATCAAGCGCAGAAAGCAAAGATGACACATTTGTGGATGCCGCTGATTAACCAATATATCCAGGGGCTTCGCTATCGGTCGCAGAAAGTATTCTGTCGATATTTACCGTTGCTTTGCGTTTTCGAGTAACCGGAGTACTTCTATCGAGTATATTATCGCTCATATCATTGCAATGCATTCAACCAAATAACTGCGTCAAAACATTGTACAAGTTGAACAAATTTTTAAGCGACAATAATGTGCCACTTAAAAAGCAGTATTACTGCTCTGAATGTTTTTCTAAATTAAATGAACAATTTTGTAATGGATGTAACAGTCACGACAATATTACATATTTTATTGAAGTATCAATACTATCTCAAATCACGTCGCTTTACAGAAGATCGAGATTTTACGAAAGTTTAATTGATTGCAGTGCTCGTCAAAAAGAAAATGAGGCTAATTTTAAAGACATATGACGGTTCCGTAAATAATTCCGTATATAATTGATCCCAGAGGGCGCTCTCAGTTGGACTGGTCGTGCTGGTAACCAGCTTCGCTATTTTTTAGTTTTTCGGGATTTTTTCTCCCAGATTTTAAATTAACTTGAATTGTGTCGGATCCGGGTAGCGCCTTGTTGCTTGCCAGCGGTGCGAGTACCTGCTGTGTTTTTGTGCCTCTGTGGTGGTTTTGAGTGTCATATTTCACTTGCCCTATTATAACAATTCAGCTGGACGACTCCAATGTGTCCAAGCACAGATGTGATAGAAGTCACTACTCTGCTTGTGATCTGGAGAACTGCCAGTGTTTTGGCACCCCTAGCTGGATCTGCATCACCTGTAATCGTCGTTTCCATCATGATTGTGCAGTCTTCACCAAGTGCAAAACACTTGATCATGCTCAGGGGAAGCTGATCTACTACATCTGTGCTCCACCTGTTGCCAGTGTTGCCTCTCATGTGACGGTCAGTCCAGTTAAGGAGTTGTCGGGTGCTGTCGCAGGGGATTTTCAGTCAGTGAGCCTTTTGGAAGAGTTTAAAAAGGCACTACAGATTAATTGTACAGACATCAAGTCGTCTCTGGCTGCTATCGACTTCAAGCTTATGGATTTTAACACCAGAATTAGTAAGAATGACTCCAGCATCAGTGAAATTCGTCTTGAAATTACTAGCCTACAGTCCAGAATGCAGGCTATTGAGGATTTGGCTCGTCAAAGCTCCAACAACCCCGCTTGTCCTTCTTAGCCTTCTACGTCGACTTAGATTATCAGCAATGGTGTCTCTTCCTTAGCACCTCAATCTACTGTTGACCTGGCAAGCGAGCTTCAGGACCGCATGAGTCGCTCCTGCAATGTGATGATCTACAACGTGCCTGTTGATGACACCCCAGAGCGGTTAAGATGCGGCAGTGTCTGGCCAGGATCTCCAACTTGAACTTGAGCAACTTGACAAAAGATTTGCTAAACCATCAGCCCGTAGCACTATACCTCCTGTCCCGGCCAGGTTTGATGGATCTCAGTTTGAAGCCCAGAGGATTATTAACAACCGTAAGCTTATCAGTGATGGTGTAGAGGTAGCCGCTGATCGCACACAGTATAAAAGACAGCTGTTCAAGAGACTCCAGGCTGTGGCGAACGCACATAACAGTGCTAATCTTAACTCACAGAAGACCGTTAGATTCATTCATGGCAGTCCTACCCTGGTAGATGTAAGGAAGAGCTCTGGAGGCCACAACTCTGGCAACTCAAAAAACTAAGCAGTCGAGAGTCTGTAGAGGGTGAGAAGATCCTTCTATACTATCAAAATGTCCATTCAGTCTGCAGCCATTATAAGGTGTCTCTCTTTAGATCTAACTGTGTCGATAATCTGGACAATAAATTTATAGAGCATCGTTTTGTCATTCTAGGTGACTATAATCTTCCTAACATGACCTGGAGTGCTGACCCGCTGGTGTTCATAACCACTGCCTATCTCGAACCAGGCCTAAGACTCTCAGCAAAGCACATCTGCTCAGCGTTGTCATCTCTCAGCGTTACCCAACACCTGCCTTCTCTGAAGAGCAAGGGTTATTCGCTGGACCTATTGTTCGCCCCAGATGGCTTAGTATCATCTTTGAAACTTCAGGACCCCATCATCCCTCCGGACTCTCATCATGCTACCCATCTCCTGCAAATCTCTCCGTCTCGTCCGTCGTTAAATGTTTGTAAAGTCCGTAAGCGTAATTTTTATGTGGCTGACTATGGCGCAATTAAACTTTTACTCGCTCTTGTAAATTGGGATGCTGACCTTGAAGGTGACAACATTGATTCTGTTGTAGATAGTTTTTATAAAAGTGTAAATAATATAATTGAGAATCAGGTTCCCTTAACTGGACAGCGTTCCAATACATATCCTAGCTGGTATGATGGTGAACTCATCTCTGCGATCTGTGATAAAAAAGAATTCATAGTCTTTGGAAGGAATCTAGAGATTCCTCTCTTGAAATTGAATTTAAGCGATTGAGTGCAATTTGTGTTCGCTTATCTAGGTCGAAGTATTGTGTGCTTTTATTGAGGCCACCAAGGCCAAGATCAAATACAACATTCGTGCTTTCTGGTCCTATGTCAAGGGATTGCGTAATGAATCAGGTCTTCCTGCGTACATGTACTCAGGTAGCAGCTTTGCGTACGATGAATTATCCATATCGAATGCGCTTTTTTCTCACTTCTCATCTGTGTACGGTAGCGACTCTGCGTCTATTCTTGACCGCTGCGATGACTTGGAGCCTGTTTCAAGCTTTCTAGCCACCCCGCGTATGGTGTGCTCGATTGTTCAGGGCCTTAAGTTCAACGCGAATCTTAGTCCAGATGGCATTCCAGCTCACTTCGTCAGGTGCTGCTGGTTGGTCCTTGAGAAACCCATAGTCGAACTCTTTAATAAGATCCTGTCTTTCGGAGTCTTCCCTAATAGCTTTAAGCTCTCATACATTCTGCCTGTCTACAAGTCGGGTGACAGACACAATGTTGCCAATTACAGGCCCATATTCATTATTAGCTGTTTACCCAAGGTACTAGATGCCTTAATTACGGAAGAGCTTGCTAGTGCTCTCACCCTTCGGCTTGTGGACGAGCAGCATGGTTTTATTAAAGGAAAATCCACGGTTACTAATCTTCTTGTATTCAACGATTTTCTCTCTGAGGCTCTTGCTAAGCGTCTGCAGGTTGATGCCTTGTACACTGATATGTCCAAGGCCTTTGATAAGGTCAAACATGCCAGACTGCTTTCGAAACTCTGGAATTTTGGTGTGCATGATGTCCTTCACTCTCTTTTAGCGTCGTACCTTTCTGGTCGTTCCCAGGCGGTTCGTTTTAATGATTGTATCTCGTCTATGGTCAGTGTTACCTCAGGTGTCCCTCAAGTATCGCACTTGGGGCCGCTTCTTTTTTGTCTTTATATTAATGATCTAGTTTCCTGTGTTAAGCATTCGCGCATACTCATATACGCCGATGATGTAAAATTATTTCCATGTGTGAGATCCCGGAAGGACTCGTAATCGCTTCAGTCGGATTTGGATGCTCTTGTGTCGTGGTCAATGGCCTGATTCTAATTATTAATAAATGTAATGTTATATCGTTTCATAGGGGCCTGCGGCAGTTCTCCTTTGACTACAGCATGGGTAGCAGTATTTTATATAGAGTTAATGTCGTCAGGGACCTAGTTGTTCGCTTTGACTCGGCGCTTACTTTTGGTCCTCACATTGATCATGTGATCTCGAAGGCATGCAGGCAAATCGGTTTTATTAAACGGACTTCGTCTGATTTTAAGCATTATAGCACAATTAACTATTTGTGCAGATCTCTAGTCCTACCTATCTTACTTTACTGTTCTTCTATGTGATCTCCATTTACCAATGTTTCGGCTGGTAGGCTTGAATCCGTTCAGCATCGTATTATCAGGTTTCTAGCTTTCAAGAATAATCACCCTACGAGTAGGCTCGAGCACGACTACATGAAACTGTCTCAGTTTTTTAATCTGCTGACCATCATGAGTCTACATCATTATCATGAATGCCTGCTATTCTTCAAGGTCATCCATGACTACGTTTCTTGCGACGCAATCACTGCTAAATTCAACATAAGGGAATTAGCTTATTCTCTCCGTAATCATCGACCTCTCCAAGAAGAATCCTCTTCGTCAAACTTTGGTTTCTTCCTTATTTATGTGATTTTAACTTTATAAGTCAAGGTTATAAGTCACTGTCAAGGCAAAATATAGAAACTTGCATATTTTTATGCCTTATTTTGTGAGCCTCATTTTTGGTCCTTTATTGGGACTTATTTTTTGGGCTTTACACGGCTTTACACGGCTTTACACATTTTAGGCCTTATTTTCGGTCCTTCTTTTTTGGGCATCCTATTTTTGTTTTATCCTTTTTACAGTTTTTCTATTTAAATTTTTTTTCATAATTTTGGGACCTTAATCGTCATTCCAAACCCCAATCTTACAGTATACCCCAATTATACGTAGCTATAAAACCCTGTGTACACTGTAAACAAATAAGCAAGGCTAAAGTAAACCAATAAAAATGTTTGAAAGGCATTAATAAATGAAAAAAATTCAAAATACGCGATTTTACGGTAAAGGTAAAAATTTTGTTTTAGTATTTGGCTTATAACTTTGCAAGAATTTGTTTTTTGTTTGTAAACGGGTTTTGGAAGTGTATTTTACAGGAAATTTTCTAACAAAATAAGTAATAAAAAAATCACTTTTTTAAAATTTAAGAGTGTTTTGTCCCTTTGAGTCTGTTCGTTACTTCCATTAATTTTTCAGTCTCTTTCCGGTCTTTGCGATCCGCTCTTATTCTGCCAGTGCCACTTCTTCTGATTACCTATGCCCTTCTCGCCTCTATTATGACTTTTAGCTGCTCTTTTATTCACGTCTTTAGCCTCGTTCTGTCCTATCCTTCACATTTTATCCCTGTTATAACTACGTTGTTTTCTCCTTTCTCTTTCTCCTTCCTTTATTTTTCACTCCAGCTGCTTTTTTACTTACTCTTTTTGTTCTGCACTCTGCTCTCCCTTATCGTCATCTACATCCTATGCAAGGTGCTTTAAACCTTATTCATCCCTTCTATTCTCTCCTCTTCTCCTGTTCTCTTTTCTACTTTCGTTGGAGTCCTATCCGTTATGGTGCTCCTCTTGAATGAGCTTTTTTCTTCTACCTTTTCCTACATTTCTCTCTTTTTTTGTCTCTTCTTCTAGACTTATCTCCTGCCTTTTCCCTTCTATGTATTTTTTAGTCCTACAGCTTACGGTTAAGATCAGCTGCATTTGGGTCCTCCTCCTTCCTCTGCTACGTTTTCTTCCTCTCCCCCCCTTGGTGTGCTTTCCCCTCTCTCCCTACCTCCTCTCCTCCCTGTGTCTGTCTCTCGTAGAATTTTGAATAATCCCTAGTATCTTTTCTTTTTGGTAACTGTTACAGTTCACGTTCCGCGGCCGTGCTGATCTCTTCTTCTTTCTCTCCATCCTTATCTTTGTTACCTAACCTGATTCTGTTAATCCCTCCTCCCCTTTAACCTTATTCAGATGTATTAAATGACACAAAGAGATCGACTGTTCTTTATAATAGATCAATTCCCGATTAAAGCTTTATTAAATTTAAAATATTTCTATATTTCAAAATGAATTTATAGAGTAACGGACGTGGTGCACTGAGTAATCAAAGTAAAATTAAGGAAATTATTGTACTAATATTACATGAGAATCAACGCAAAATTATTCACTAATCTTAATGTGTAATGAAACGGTATACAAAATTTTTAACTTCACTCAAGAATAGTAAAATAAGGGCAATTATCACATGACATTTTGCGTTTGTAGTGCAAATTAAAATATAACAAATGAAACACTTTGCGAATGAATATTAGAAACTAGTGTAGTTTTCTGAGGTGTTAGTTAAATAAATGTTCAGACTCACCATGATAACTCTTGCCCAAGTAAATTTAGTATATACGCACGAAACCGTCCTCTAGTTGCATAGTATCTCCAATAAGCTGAAATAAATAAAAGCTGGCTTAAACACAAAGCAACAAGCTCTTTTACCACTCAGAAGAATTAAGAAAATATTGTGTAAAATGAAAGACTTATCTGATAGCTGCAACAGGTTTACACTGGAATATAGGGCTCTCACTATTTACTCCTTTGCAGTTTACTAAAAAAAAAAAAAAAAAAAAACACGAGAAATTCCCAGCAATGTAGAAAATATCACAACGAACTTTTGGACTATGAGTACGCGGGTGAGATGTTAGCTGCCACAGCAGCATAGCTGGGAGGTAGCAAATATGGGTGCTACCTCCAAATCCTACGTCAACAAAAAGTTACGGGCCAATTACTAATTACCAAAAAATAGCTTTTATTACGCCTCACTAAAGTCTGATACTTTAACTTAGGACGGAGACTGATTTTTATGTGCTTGGGGTTCGTGTGCATACATCAAAATAATTAGATTTAATTTGTCTATTAAGTTGAATTCGATTCGATTAATGTTGAAACTTTGTATAATATATGCATGTCATTCTGTTTTTTTTTCAAAATTTTCACGCGCATTCTGTTTTGTAAAGTTGTATTAAAAAATCACGTACTGCTGCCACTACAAAATTAGAGAAAATAAAATCGCGTCTAACATACGACGTTTCCAAAGACGCCGGCTTAATGCGACGTTCTTGAAGTCGCCGCCACGATACGACGTTCTCAGAGTCACCGCCACGATATGACGTTCTCAGAGTCGCCGTCACGATATGACCTTATTCCACTTAGCCACCGATTTAAGCAACTTATTCAAATTTTAAAACTTCATGCTTTTATGTGCACTTGAATTAAATCGATGACGCTCTCACTACATTCTAGCGCCATCTGTTGATTTAATCAGTTTTTGGTTATATACGTACCCACCAGCTATATTGTAAATAAATGGTTTTTTATTTAATACTGCTTTTTTAACCTATTTATTTACAATCATTAGCGAATAAATAGCATTCATATTATCCTGTAAGAACCATTTTTTGCATAAATTAGGCAGCAACCGAACTGCAACCCAACAACAACCCCATTCGGTTGCTGTTTACCCGACAGGGCAATTTTTTATTTTCTCAACTATTTTTTTATGGCAATTTTTTGATTTTTGAAAAACACTATTTTGTATTTGTTTCAATCATCCCATTGTTACAAACAATTCAGCTATAATGCATTTTAAAGAGAATAGAATTACCTAATTTTCATCATTTGGTTCTCGGGATTGACCGCTTGATTCGGCAAATAAAATGAAAAAGGTGATTTTTTTTAAATCTATATCTCTGAAACTAAACATCATAACCTCAGGAAAAAAATCATGTAGATGAGTCACGTGTTAAACTATATCCTATTTAAATTTGACTACTTATTTTTACAATAATTAATCGAAAACTGAAAAAAAGAGTTTTTTGTGCCTTGATTACGGACGTAAAAAGGCCTTATTGCACTTGAGATTTTGGAAAAGTAGATATTTTATGTGTTATAGCTAAGTTCATTGAACAGCTTTCAAACCCCTATGGTTCTTAAGATATCAAGGTTTTAATTTCTTTTTGAAAATTTTTTGATTATTTATATATCTAAAACAATGTAGTCAAATGCTTCAAAATTTCATTTGGTGATTTCTTTTTAATTTAGTCAGTTTATTATTATAAAAAATAGATCAGATCCAATATTATAAAATAGTACATTATGCAATAAGGAGTAAAGTCGTTGATTATGCCTGCATGTGAGAGTCTACTGCCCGAGCGAAGCGAGGGCAGTAATTTACCCGAGGGAATTTACTTTACTCTCGTGTTGCATATAGTGCTTTATTCACGACTGAACTGTGTAGCCAGTTTGTTTCTTGAAAAGTGGGACCTATAACAGCTAAATTGAATAAATTAATACAATTTTTTTTAAATACTCTAAATTTTTTATTTTTTTTTTATAATTTTTCTACGTTTCAACATTTCGAAATTTTTCAAAATTTCCCGCATTGTGCGGGAGTAATGAATTTATTTACCGCATTTTGTGGAAATAATGAGTTTATTTCCCGCATTTTGCGGGAATAATGAGTTTATTTCCAGCATTTTGCGGGAATGATGAGTTTATTTCCCGCAAAATTCTTTATTCCCGCATTTTGCGGAAATAAATTTGTTTGCGGAAAAAAATAAGGGAATAAAATGCTACTTCAGTCCTGCTTTTCAGGGAATTGTTACGTCCGGTAAGCCGCACAGAGCGAATACTCGCGTAAAATAGAAATAATTCTTATTTGTCCGGAAACTTCGACCTTTAGTTCAGCGCGGCGGATTTAACTGACCGCCTTGGGCAAAGGTAACGTACGCACAGGTAGAGACGAGCTAAAGAGATCGGTCGCGCCCGAACGAGCTAACCATCGGATATTCTGTTAAGCGGGAGTGAGGACTAATTTCTATCACAACACTTAGACATTCATGCATGCGTAGACATTGAGCTCAGAATAGTTAGAAATTTACCTTGTCGTGACGTTGCTCGGGTTTCGCCTCGGCTTCTCTTTTGCACAGCAGACAGCTTGGTTTGACTCGTACTTAGGGCGGGAAGTTTGAATAAGCCGCGTGACTTTTAGTTTATAATTTTAATAAAGAGTTTCAGTTTATTTTCGGATAAATTTACAAGCGTTGCTTTACAATGAAATATTCTAAATCCAACTTAAAAGAAACTAAGAAGCTCGGAAATATCGAGAGACTAACAAGGAAAGGTACCCAACCCGAACTCACCGATTTTGATGATTTTCATATATGTTGTAGAACATAAAAAAACAAGAGACACGTATTTTTTTTTATCGGCTAATTTTCACTTTTAAGGGGTAAAAACCTCCCCTAAAGTTAACCCCCAAAAAGCGATTTTTTTAAATATCTCGGCTTAAAATTAATATTTTTCAATGAAACAAATTGGAGATTATTTCTTACAAAAAGAGCAAGTATTTCATGGTGATTTGAAGAGTAAGGGTAGCATCCCCTATTTTTTAGGGGTTGAAAACATATTTTTTGGCATAATTTTATAATAAAAATGTTCAAACCGACTAAAAAAAATTGGAAAAAATGTTTAAACATCCTTAATAACAAAATTTAGTTGACGTCTTTCGGTGTTTTCATAAATATTATCCCTAAGGGGGTAAACCATCCCTAACACAAAATAACTGTAAATATGTAATTCAATACATAATATTTCGTAGAAAGTTTGTATATAGAGGTTTTCGAGGTCGCTGATTACAAATCTGTTATCAGATTTTGAAAATTCAAAATGGCGGATCCAATATGGCGGACGGAAATATCGAAAAAAAATTTTATATAATAAAAAAGTTTTAAACGACTAAAAAATTTGGAAAAAATTTGTAAACATCTATAATAAACAAATTAAGTTTTTCGATTTTTTCATGGATACTACCCTTTAGGGGGTAAACCACCCCTAACACAAAATAACTATAAGTATACTTCAATCCATAATATTTTGTAGAAGGTTTGTATATAGGGGTTTTCGAGATCGCTCTTTACAAATCTGATATCAGATTTTAAAAATACAAAATGGCGAAACCAATGTGGTGGACGAGAATGTCGAAAAAAAATTTTAACTTTCAAAAAAACTTGTTTACAAATGTGTGATCTTTGTAGCCTGTACATGTGAACTAAAGAGCCTTAAACCCTAAACCCCTAAAGAACAAATAGGCTAAATGGTTGTGCT
>JAZHPH010000334.1:0-11563 GCA_037356405.1 Nasonia oneida | reverse complement strand
AGCACAACCATTTAGCCTATTTGTTCTTTAGGGGTTTAGGGTTTAAGGCTCTTTAGTTCACATGTACAGGCTACAAAGATCACACATTTGTAAACAAGTTTTTTTGAAAGTTAAAATTTTTTTTCGACATTCTCGTCCACCACATTGGTTTCGCCATTTTGTATTTTTAAAATCTGATATCAGATTTGTAAAGAGCGATCTCGAAAACCCCTATATACAAACCTTCTACAAAATATTATGGATTGAAGTATACTTATAGTTATTTTGTGTTAGGGGTGGTTTACCCCCCTAAGGGGAAGTATCTATAAAAAAACCGAAAAACTTAATTTGTTTATTATAGATGTTTACAAATTTTTTCCAAATTTTTTAGTCGTTTAAAACTTTTTTATTATATAAAATTTTTTTTCGATATTTCCGTCCGCCATATTGGATCCGCCATTTTGAATTTTCAAAGTCTGATAACAGATTTGTAATCAGCGACCTCGAAAACCTCTATATACAATCTTTCTACGAAATATTATGTATTGAATTACATATTTACAGTTATTTTGTGTTAGGGGTGATTTACCCCCTTAGGGATAATATTTATGAAAACACCGAAAGACGTCAACTAAATTTTGTTATTAAGGATGTTTAAACATTTTTTCCAATTTTTTTTTAGTCGGTTTAAACATTTTTATTATAAAATTATGCCAAAAAATATATGTTTTCAACCCCTAAAAAATAGGGGATGCTACCCTTACTCTTCAAATCACCATGAAATACTTGCTCTTTTTGTAAGAAATAACCTCCAATTTGTTTCATTGAAAAATATTAATTTTAAGCCGAGATATTTAAAAAAAACGCTTTTTGGGGGTTAACTTTAGGGGAGGTTTTTACCCCTTAAAAGTGAAAATTAGCCGATAAAAAAAAATACGTGTCTCTTATTTTTTTATGTTCTACAACATATATGAAAATCATCAAAATCGGTGAGTTCGGGTTGGGTACCTTTCCTTGTAAGTCAGAATCAGAATAAAATGTCGCATGGCAATCGGACAGAGCTTTGCCCTGTCAGTTCGAACTCCGGATGCAGAAGGCTCCTCCTCATGATCACACATGGGCTTTTATAGGTGGATGAAGGTATGGAAAAGGAAAGGATGAAGGGTGTGGCTTTTTTGGTTTCGAAAAATGCGTCGGCGTCCCTTCTCCCCGCAGTTAATTTATTGCTTATCGGGTGGTCGCCGCCTGTCGCCTTCTTGCAGGGCCGAGTTCTCATAATTCGTACCTCCCCTTGTTCCAGGTGGGCAGCTATAAATTCGGTATTGATCTTGCCGGATGACCTCCTAGAGTCATAACACGTGTCTTGTTTGTTGTAACCGTGTGCGTGGCTGATTGGATTTGTTATTGCATTAGTGGTAGTTTCATGTTGTTAAATCGTGCTATGTGACTATTATAGGTCAGTCGTGAATAAAATAACATTTTTTAACCCACCCCAGCATAAAGTTAGTACTTTATCCCCAGCAAGTCGGGAATAAACAGCTACATGTATGTATATAAAAACGGAGTATTCAGAGGAATAACAAGAAACAACGACGAATTTAACATCGGCTACAATATCTATAGCTATGGGAAGCACTGAGCTTATTCCTCGCTGTTATAATATATGCAACAGCAGAGCATAGAATTGCCCTTGTGCGTCTTGACTTATATTTTATCCGTTTTGCATGTGCGGATTATTTATATGAAAATAACAATAAAAGCATAAACATACTGTATATTCAATCAATATTTTATTTATTGGAACTATGAATTTAGTTGGAGGAAGCTACGTGCCAATGAATTGGCAGCGGTTTTTACATCATACTTAAAAATATTCAATTGCTAAATTCATTTATGAAAAAATTTTGTATGCATATAAAGAATATAAACAGATGTCTCTTCTTTTTGATAATTCAAGGTAGTTTATTACCCTTAAATAAATAAATATAAATAAATAAAATAATAAATAAAAATACAACTAATTATGATACCTTCACTTAATAATTGCATGTGTTCTAACTGTCTTGCTCTGATGAAATCTCTGAAATAACCAACACTTTTTTTCTTTTCTACTTCATATGATATATTTTTCCAAGATAGACTTAAATTTTCAGAAGAATAAAATTTTGGCGATGCCCGTAACTGAGCTGTACTTGGTCCCTGAAATTATAAGAGTTGTGCTTAATAATTATTGCCGTATACATAAATATTGCAAAAATTTATGTTTTGATCAGTTATCTTCTGTTTTAAACTAAAATCTTCAGATAAAAACTGCTATGTGCAGAATTTTTTTTCACTAGGAACCAAGTGGAAATATATTATTTCAACGATCCTTATTGAAAAATCTCAAGTGAAATCTTTAATCAAAATTTTATCTATGATTTTGCGTACAGATTTTTGAAATTTTATAAATAGATGAAATTCAGTTTGCATCAGCTTGGGGTGTAGAGTCGCACCGCTCGCGGAAATATATATTGTAACGGGGCTCGATTTCTGGGGAAAACTCGGCTATACTCGACCGGATCACAATCCCTCGTTGCGGCAGAGAACTCTCTTAACGCCTGTGATTTACCCGCGTTGCAACGCAGCTCGCTGCGAGAGCTGCTTCGCGAACGTCGTGTTCGCACGTGTGCTATCTCTCCGCACTCTCCTGTTCGGAGCCGGCTTCTCAGTTTTGCGTACATCATACCTTAATTGCTAAAAAATTATACAATTTGAAAGATGAACTTGTTTTGGTTTTTGATAGTACATATTTACGACACCAAAAAAGTACAAATAATGAGTATCAAAGAAAGTCTTTCTCGGGTCAAAAGAAAACTTCATTCGGTAAGCCTTTTAATATTTGTACTACAAATGGTTTCGTTGTCGATGATCCAGGTCCATTTTCAGGTAATCTAAATGATGCCTCTATAATGAGATAAATCATGAATGATCCGAATGGGTTAAGGAGAATAATGAGACCAGGTGATATTTGTATAGTGGACTGAGGAATCAAAGATGAAACATATTTAGAAGAACTAGGATTTGGAGTGTTCATGCCAGCATTAAAGTGTAAACGGCCTCAATTTACAACAAAAGAGGCAAATGAATCACGGTTTGTAACAAAATTAAGATGGGTTGTTGAAGCAGTTCATGGAATTCTAGATCAAAAATACAAACTACTACATCATCAATTTGACAATAAACTACCTTTCCAAAGCTGGTTTATATTGCCAGATCGCATGTTTTCTTAATAATCAAATTGGAAAACGTTTAAACTCTGATAAAGGATCACGAACTGACATCACTGATAAAATGCTCAGTTCTCTTGCGACAGAAAATACTTTAGCACAAGAGGTTGAAAATTTCAGATAATCTAAAAGAAGTTCTTTTAGTGAAACTAACGTCAGAACAACTTTAAGACTTTCCAGAGTTGACGGAAAATGATTTAGAAATATTTTATTCTAGTACATATCAGTTAGGACAGGCCATATCCTATGTAGCTAAAATGTTAGATGATTCTAACAAAGTTAATGTCGAATATGTCGAAATGCAACAAAACATTATCAAAATTCAAATTAGATCTCACCTTATTAACAGAAAAGTGTACAAGTGTGATATTCAATATAAACTTAACATAAGTGGGTCTAACGGAACTCTCCGTAACGTATGTGACTGATAATGGTTTAAGGTCGGTCAGTTATTGTTCACACGTTGCAGCCATAATATACCACCATTCTAATGCTAGATATCAGTCTAAAATCTGCTTCGACGTTATTAAAACTCTTTTCATGCGAAAAAGTTAATCCAGTCATTTGTTTACTTTGAAATAAAAGAAGTTGCTTATACTTCAATACTTTAATATAAAATGTTTTTATTCATTTCATTACTAAAACTATTAGACAGAAAATAATTAAGCTTGTTATGAAACTAACTGCTTATATGTTGAGACAAATTTCTACCACATCAATAGCAAGTTGTATGCCAAATGTATACACACACATACACACACGCGCGCGCGCACACGCACACGCACACACGTACACGTACACAACGTCCAGGGAGAGAGTTCGCTTCCCACGGAGAGTGGCGTCCCTGGACTGCCCGAGCAAGTAGGGCGGTACAAAGGCCACAGCATGTGCGGCTAGATGACCGTTTCCTGTGACCTTAGGGGGAGGGCGGCGGACCTCAGTCTGCATGCTCTATAGAAATAACAATCCTGAGGTGCCCGAGCAAGCAGGGCAGTACAAAGGTCGCCTTCTGTACAACTTGAGGATTGTCCCCTGCGACCTTAGGGAGAGTGCTGTAGACTTCGGTCTGTACGCTCTACAGAAATAGCATTTGAGGTGCCCGAGTTTGCCGTGCGATGAGGGAGTCTGATCGCCATCTTTCTTGGCTGCTTGTGCCCTGCTAAGTCTCTCGGGGCTGGGCTCTTAAGCCTGAGATCGAAGGGTAAAGCTCGAAAACTGGGTTGTTCGCGCTCCTAGGCTGCCAGATGGTACAGAGGCCCGGATGGGCCTGGATTTGGGTCCTGCTGTGGTCAGGGGGTGGGACCTTGCCAAGGTCACCGTGACTAGTGAGAGATTTCCCACGACGGGAGGCGAGTCACGGAATAATACGTGGTGCGGGAGAGCGGTATGAGGACTAAGACGTTGTACGTGTATAGAGGAGTTAGAGAGAAGAAAGGAAAATTACATAAATCAAAAGAAGAATACGTTAAAAGCGCCGAAACTGTTGACACCGGGTCCCTAACCCCCAAACCAGCTAAGCAAGGTGATACCTTTAGTGGTCTGGCGAGCATAATCATCGAAGTGAATGAAAGGCAGACGACCACATTTAGTACACTAAAGGCAAAACCAACGTGCACGATCTGATTAAAACGGGTCTCGCGAAGGCATTGGAATAGCTGAAGAAGATAGAGAAAAAAGGTATGTGCATATTAAAGGTACCAGAGCTTCATTTGGGAGGAAATTCTTTGCTCCCTCGATCGAACAGTCACGAGAGTTTGTCAAGTGTGGCCAGCGCGAGATGCACGGGCACTAATTCGTCGACTCAGCAAATGGCAGAATACAGGCAGTACAAGCAGAAAGCAATAAGGGCACGTAAGGAAGAAGAGGAATTACGAAGCTGTAAAAGGAAGAAGACTTAATCAAGGATTGTCAGTCCACACCAAGGAGCATAAAAAACATTGCAAAACGGGCCCAAAAACTCAAAGTTTCGGTGACCCAGTTGAAGGAGATGCACAAAGTAGGAGATAATAAAGTAGAAAGTTACGAACATTGCGTTGGATATTTTGAACATTATCACGAGGTACAGGAGAAAGCGAGAAGACGCGCACAAGTTCAGCTCATAAGAGATGCTACTTTCAAGTGCAGAGTTCAAGAGGCCGAGAAGTAGCCCGATTAGCAGCCCAAAAAAAAGAAAGAAGAAAAGTAATGCAGGAAGAGAAAGCGACGTAAGAAAGCGACGATACAGCGTGAGAACTTCGTTCCGAGAGTCCCCAAAATGCATCCGACCAACAATTACAGGAGGGTGACCGTATTAAAATCTAACACGAGAGGCGTTAGAATGGCCATAGCGATACTCGGTGAGAGAGAGAGAGAGAGGCCGAGGATCTCCTAGAGATAGGGCACATCCGCGTGGGCCTTGTAAGTTGCAGGATCAGAAAGCGTGTGAAGGTAGTGTGGTGCCACAAATGCCTAGGCTTCGGACTCTAAAAAAATGAGTGCAATAGAGCAGATAGGTCGAACCTCTGTTTTAAGTGTGGAGGAGTCGATCATCGCATGGCTAAATGCCAAAAAGATTCAAGCTGTTTTCTCTGCAAAAAGTCAAAAGTCCTGTCAAAAGGAAGAAAGCTGTAAACATGTAGCAGGCTCCGGCGCTGCATTGTATTTAGGCGCGCCTTAGACACGGGTAAGAAAAAAGAAAGAAGAGCATAAAGGATGCCAAAAGCAGGCGATGTGCTGGATGTAACAGCATCGAGAGCATATCGACAAAAAGACGGTGTTAATGCAGACAGAAGAACACTGGTTTGACCCTAACCCCTCATCACTTCGGTGGATGGGGGATGTATGAAAATATTAAACCTAAAGAAGAAGTCAACTGAGCTAATTAACGGGCCCCACGGAAGCTTGCTCTGCCTTCGCCATATAAAAACACACACATTACATCACATGTACTTCTACATACATGCTGAACGGTGCAAAACTACTGAAAATTAAAAAAAAAAACAGTTTTTTGATATTTTAACTGAAAAAATCTGAAAAAATTCATGTAAACGTATTTCTTGATGAGGAATGCGATGGTTTATTCAAAAAGTTAGCTAATAATTAGCAGGGAACGTGCTAAAATTAAAACATCGCTAAAAGCGAAACACTTTGCATTTCACATAAGGCACTCGCTGATATTTAAAGGTTCGCTGATGGACACACATAAATGCACACACATAGATACACATAAAGTCCGCTACGCTAGTCCCGGGGCCCCATCACACAAGAGGTGGGAAAGGACACTGCCCCAAGCGGGTTAAGCTGTACAGCCTACTCCCGACGTTGGTTCCGATCGGGTTAAAGCTCCGGTGGCCGACGCAGGCTTCATGGATGTTGGGGGGAGCCAATTAACTCAAACAAGACAGGAGGTTATAGAGGTAGGTCACTCAGCTCTCAAAGGAACATTAGCCTCAAGTGACGCATAAGGATGTGATGGAGTCATAAACAGGGGAATGCACGAGGTATGGTCTAAAATTCAGACAGCGGATTGTGCGGAAGAATAGTTGATAGACAAGATTCAGAACCATCTGGACAAGATGGATGCTGTAGTAGGTTTAGCCAAAAACATTCACAAAAGTGTTAAGGATGACATGAGGAAGGTCATGTCTTTCTGGAAACGGCTCATAAGCGTCGAGCAAAACCAAGTCTAGCTTTGGACTGATGATGTCAAATAGCTCACAGATCTTGCTGACCTCAGAAGAAAAACGGGAGGTAGAAACACCAAGGAAGAGGAACGAACGTCCTCCTACACAGAATGAGACTAATAAGAAAAGAAAAGAATAAGACAAGACGCCAAAGCATGGCCAGAGTGCGCCACTAGCGATGACTTCCAGCACTACTCAGTGCCCACCGCCCACAACAGGGACATTACCACCCTGGCAGAGGGTGGAAACAAGAAAGAAAAAAAAGAAAAAGAAAAAAGAAGTGTTGTAGATCAGAAAGGCGCTAGAAAATCTAAACCGCCAAGTGCAAGATCAACCCGACCGGAGGTTCTAATCATAAAAGCTACCGACGGGGAGTCCTACGCTGATATCTTGCAAAAGATGAAAGCAGACCAAAAACTAAAAATGCTAGGGATAGCGTAAATAGGATACGCAAAACGGCGGTTGGAGACCTACTTTTAGAACTACAACGCACATCGGAAGGGAAGGCAACGAAACTTCGACAAGCGGTGCAAGAAGTGCTAGAAGAGGGTGTCACCGTAAGATCCCTACAAGATGTAGAGGTATTTAAAGTAAAGAATCTTGATGTTCTAACCACTAAGGAGGACATCGTGGAAGCGCTACGTAGGGAGTTTCAAGATAGCGGCTCAAATGCAGTAGAGGAAACGTCAGTGAAGTCTGTGCGCAAGGCATATGGCGATACGCAGACGGCGGTCATTCAAATGCCAGCAAAAATGGCTTAGCAGATGATCGCAGAGCAGAAAATCAGGATAGGCTTGTAACGCCCCGCACAAGCTCCGCAAAAAACTATACAGAATAAAAACTAAAATATATTGAATACATTTTTAGATTTTACGCGAGTATTGCTCTCCCCCATTTTCAATTAGGATGAGCCCGCACTACAGCTGACAGCGCAACTTCAGCAGCGCCACGAGCCAGCGAGCGGCGGTAGCAACAACACCGAAAGAAGAGGGAGAGCGCGCAACACACCATATATATATATATATATATATATATATATATATATATACATGTATATAGAAGCGGCGAGCGGAGCGGCGCAAGAGAAGGAGAAGCGGCGACGGCGGCGTAGCGCGCATATTATAAATTATTTGTATGAATGAGTTTTGTACATAGGTGTGAATGTCTGTGTGAAAGTGTGAATGCGATAGTATTTTCGGCGGCACAATCCCCGCTCGGTCCGAGGCCTATAAAAGGACCCGCACGGCCAGTATGAGCTAACTAGCCGAAGCGCAACTTAAGAGCCAGCGCAACTAAAGCGCCTAGTCCCTGCTCTTGAGTAACTTATGCCTTGAGCAGGTAAAAGATTAGAATATTTTCGAATATTTCTACACTTATAAAAATTTCGAGTTAGGCACGAAATCGCATCATAAAGCGTATCATAGACTTAGAAAAATTCTAATTCTTGTCAAAATAATTTAGAAAAATTTCGTTACCTAATTTAAACTTGTAAAATTTCGAATGATCAGATAACGCAAATTTAAGCGTATCTGCATAAAATTTCTTGTAACAATACGATTCAAATCAGTTTACGCAACTTAAACGCGTATCTGTTTATTTTTGTTTGTAAAAATCAAAGCGGATTTACCCATTTAATTTTTGTGATATTTAGAATATATGCAAGATATACGCAATATTGTATTATTTATTTATTGAATATATTTATTTTTGTTATAAAGAACAAAAATCTCTTTATTGCGATAAACCTCCCTACCTGGTATCCCGGACCTGAACTATCATAATTGAGAATTATAATAAAAATTTAAAATCTTTCTATTTAATCTGTTGTCAGAATCACGACGCAGATTAGTAAATGTTCGCGACTTTTCAGATAGTAAAATCAATAGATTTTGTATTCTTACATAAATTTAATTACTACAGGACCGAGATAAGTCGTGACCGTTTCATTGACAATCCTGCCAGGAGACCGGGTTTTCAAAGTGGAACTTATTACAATAATAATCAAATCCTTCTATGACACATATATTGCAATTTACGCAATAACTCAAATGCAATTTATGCAATACATACAACTATGATTTGCATTATTAAGCAATCTACACAAACAAACAGACTTGCAACCATTTTACGCAGTCACAAATAATTCAGACGGACACAAAATGGCGGACGCAGGCAAGAGCATATTTTCTAGCACGTTTAGAAAGGGCGGTCCAGTCACTCGATGCACCTCCGCGGAATTATTAAAAGCACAATTAAATGATACGCTCAACGCAGTTCTCACTACAGAGGACGCGAATCAATTTATTATCGACGATCCCTCGTTAAACGCCAACTGGACACTAAAAGTTCACGAAGCTCTAAAATATCTCTTAGAGAAAGCAGACAAAACGTCGGAAATCGCCAATGATTTAGATAAAAAACACAAAAATATTCACGAACGAGTCGAACAGAACGGTTCTAAATACACCCATTTAAACATAGACTATGACACGCTTAAAACAAGAGTCGATGAGATAGACTCTAGCATATTAAAAAAACCACGACTTGGAAATATTTAAAGAAAACGTTGAAAAATCCATTGACAGAAAAGTAGCTCTTAAATTTTCCGAACTCCGTCTCAAGGCTCAACCGGAAACAAGCCCTTCGGCAAACGTAGAAGCTCTAATGGATATGGCTATAAGAAAACATGAAGACGCGGAAGTTTTATTAATGAATCTGAAAAAAGACATAACCACAAAATTAACTGCTTTGACGAATACAAGTCAAAATTTATTAAAAATAACTCAATCGAATGAAACACGAATCAAATCACTTGAGGTTGAGCATACAACGTATAATACACACTTCTCAAATTCGATGAAACTTTACGAAACTTAAAAACGTGTATTGAAAATTCGAACAAATCTTTCGCAGACGAATTTCAAACATTAACAAGTAAAATTAACAAAATTCGGTCTTCGAGTCGTGAAATTACTTTAGATGGAAATAACACAACTCTGAGTTTCACATCGAAATCCCCTAAGTTAAAACCGCCAACTTTCAAAGCCGATAGCAAAGAAAAACCTATGCGGTATTTGCACGATCTTAATAGATATATACATGTCTTAAACGTGGACGGCGCCGAAATGAATATAATAATTAGTCAAACGTTAGAAAATACAGCTTCCTCGTGGTTCGACATTACACAGCAAACCATAAACACTATGTCCGATTTCGAGAGAAAATTTAAAGCACGATTCTAGAACGAGGATATTCAAGATGAGTGGTCACGAAAAGTAGAGTACAACAGATATAATTCTGGCTCAAAATACTCTCATCTCAAATATGCTACGTACGTGTGGGGATTCGCACAAGACTTAGAACAAAATTTCTCGGAAGCCGAGCTTGTACGAAAAATCTCAAACCATTTCGACTGATTTTTTCGTTCTACTGTATTCGTTTTACTGTAAAATCACAAAATATTACTACTCAAGATAAATTTTTCGAATTACTTGCATATAAAGACAACGGTCACAGTCAAAGGCAATCTTTATTTAAGAAAAAATCCAATTCTGATGATTCGAACGCAGAATCCTCTGACAATTATAAAACACATAAACCTGCAAATCAACAAACAAATTTTCAAAATAAAACTTTTCAAAAGAAACCTCCTCAAACACAAACGCTGAATGCAATTGAGACAAAAGCGAGTAATACGACAAAGGCTCCTGCTAAAGAAAGGCGTACAAAATCCAAAACAATAACTTCTAAACCTACTATGATTAACTTTTCATTAGAAAATTCTTTAAATGATTGCTTAAAAGACACTTGGGTTTTGCCAAAAAACCAATAACGGTTGTTTCTTGTGCCTCGGAAAATAATATAAATAAAATTTCAAGAAACAACTAATAAACAGATTCCAATTTGCACAATTTTCAATAACACCGGCACACAAAATAAAAAAAGTTGTCTGCGCGAGAAATCAGACCTATCTATCTTTATGTTTTTCGGGTCGCTGAATTCGAATATAAGGTCAGTTAGGCCCCATCACGTCAGGGTCAAGGTCAGTTGGAGGTCAAATTAAGAAGAAAAGGTTTAAAAAAATTAAAATGCCATATATTTATATTTATTTGGTCGCTGAATCCAAATCCGGAATCAGTTTGGACCCATCTCGTCAGGTTCAAGGTCAGTTCAAGGTCAAACTGAGAAGAAATGATTACAAGAAATAAAAATGCCATACATTTATGTTTTTTCGGTCGCTGAATCCGAATCCGGGGTCAGTTTTACCCGATCACGTCAGGTTCAAGGTCAGTTCGAGGTCAAATTGGGAAGTAACGGTTAAAAAAATTAAAATGCTATATATTCATGTTTTTTGATCGCTGAATCCAAATCCGGAATCAGTTTGGCCCCATCACGTCAGGGTCAAGGTCAGTTCAAGGTCAAAATGAGAAGAAACCGTTTAAACCAATTAAAATGTCATATCAAAACTTTCCAAAAATGGATAAAGATACCGAAAAATTGTAAAAAATCTTATTTAATCACATAATATCTTCCTTGTGTACAGAGAAAAGTTGCTTTTGTTTATATTTTTTTCTTATTTTGCTTTTTTTTTCCACTAGCTTAGTATCTCTCGATGTCTTTCTTTACTCCTTTTTTCTCTTGTAACGAACTCTT
>JAZHPH010000333.1:25691-111828 GCA_037356405.1 Nasonia oneida | reverse complement strand
GGGGAGGTTTTTACCCCTTAAAAGTGAAAATTAGCCGATAAAAAAAATACGTGTCTCTTATTTTTTTATGTTCTACAACATATATGAAAATCATCAAAATCGGTGAGTTCGGGTTGGGTACCTTTCCTTGTGAGTGCATTTTTGTGACCATTGTCTCTACGCCACTTGTCAATCGCTAAAAGCGGATCTCTGGAAGGAAAACTGCCTAGCTTTTCTAGGAAATCTAATTGGGACTTAAAATTAGGGGTGGTCCCGCAACCAGCCAATAGCATTTGTAGGCGGTGAGAAAACATTGAATCGCTTATGCAAGGGAAGGGATTGAAAGAACGCTATAGGTTTTCAAAAAAATACATACGGGGGTAGACTGGGAATACTCTCCCATTCTCGCATCGGGTACTAAAACACTCTGAGAGGAGAGTGGGTGTTTTAGTATCTTGGAGAGAGAGAGGGGATCCCTCCTCTTCCATCGGGTACCAAAACACTCTGAGAGGAGAGGGGGTGTTTTAGTATGCCTATGTTTTGGTATGCCTATAGCCTATCTACTCCAGTACCAGAAATAGACTTAACGTTCGGACGACAGTAAACGTTAAGTTTATAAAAAAAATTTCGATTGTTAATAAATGTCGTCCACGCATGCGTAAAAAAATGTATAAATAGCCTGAAATGTTAGTTTCACTGCTTATTCTGGTGTGAACTCTAGAAGGGGTAACATCGGTAACTTCCATTAGTTTAATTATTTAATTTATCTAGATTATACTTTTATAGTTACTGACACTAATTTATTGCAGTATGAGAAAGAGACTTAACGTTTGAAAGTGTGCGCACGCTGAGTTTAATAAAAAAAATCTATTGTTAATAAATGACGTCCAGGCATGCGTAAAACAATTTATAAATAGCCTGAAATGTTAGTTTCACTGCTTATTCTGGTGTGAACTCTAGAAGGGGTAACATCGGTAACTTCCATTAGTTTAATTATTAAATTTATCTGGATTATACTTTTATAGTTATTGACACTAATTTATTGCAGTATGAGAAGGAGACTTAACATTTGAAAGTTTGCGCACGTTAAGTTTATAAAAAAAATTTCTAAATTTCTAAAATTCTAATAAATGACGTCCGCGCATGCGCAAAAAATGTATAAATAGCGTGTAATATTGGTTTTAGTGCTCATTTTCTGTATCCTCTAGAAGCGGTAACATCGGTAAATCGTATTGGTTTATTTTATTTATCTGGAATGTACTTTCATAGTTATTTACATTTATTAATGAAATTTTATTATATTTTCCTTTAATTATTCTGCTCTGACCTGTAGGACCCGTATGTATGCGTAATAAAGTGGTAAATCATTGTCATAGATAATTTAGTATCAGAAACAGAAACGTTATGAAGTCTGCGCAGGTTATCATTTATATTACTTCTCATTTGAAGTGTGTTTAATAATTTTAATAAAATTACAACCTAATGCATATATTGACTTTATGGGTTTCAATGAAGGGACGACGTTTGCTTTGGCGATCGGTGAGACAGGTCTGAAATTGTTACCTTTGAGTCGATGCTATTGCACAAGGTTGTTAATTAATTGATGATGATTCAAATTAGATTTAATATAATAGAGAGGTAACTCCAATTTATAAAAATTGGAGAACCAGGGAACCGGAGAAACGGAGAACGCCAAAATGGATTTCTCTTTAATATAATAGGGGATTTTTGGAGTTTGTGTAAAAACATGTGGGAAGTGTGTTTTGATGCATTTTTAGTCGAAAAATGGTGTTTTTGGAAAATGTCTATACGGGTGTGCGTGTATGTGTGCGTGCGTACGTGTGTGTGCTTATGTAGACGCCTGTATCTCAGCTTCTACTCAGTGGATTTTAACCCACCAAGTCTCATTTTCTTGGTTTTTACTAGAACATTGTAGGAAAAAAGTCCTAATTTACATTTTGTGTACGCGTTTTTTTTATAGTGATTTTTAGTTTATTATTATATAGTTTACTATTATTATAGTTTTAATATTTCAGTTTTTTCTAATAATCTTATTGAAAAAGTTAATAAAAGTTAATTGCTTTGTATGCTTCTGAAAAATAATAAAATTACCTTTCTTTTTACCGTGGAAAATTGATATTATCATTCGTCGTTCTTTCATTATACACCATAAAGCGCAATTTTCTAAAACTGTCAACTTGAAAACTAAATGTTGAATTAAAAAAAACATAATTATTGAAAGTTATTACGACTATATTCCACTTAAATTTTTTATTATTTCATTGGCCAGATCCTGAGAAAAACATCAAAAAACTTAAACAAGTCGTTTTTTTCTACGTGACGCGATAACTGGAGTGAAAAGGCAATAATCAATTGAAAATTTTTGATTTAGTTAGCATTATGTAGCACCTTGATCCCTTTCTTTAGGCTATTTATGAAACCAATTGTTTCAAAGATATTAAGCTTCAAAATTTTGTTTTCTTACCCTGTATACTCTATATAACTGAAAACTGCATCACTTGGATCTCAGCTTCAATTTAATGGATTTTAATCTATACCTAGGATCGTTTTTTTCTTGTTCTTGTTTTACCAATTCGTTGACAACAAGATTTTCAGTTATGCATGTGTATTTTTTCATGGCGATTTTCCGATCACTGGTGATTTTAGATGCGTTCCGCGAACTATCCTTACCATTATAACTCGGAAACTAATTGTTGAACTTTTCTTTGAAACATCATGATTATGGAATGCTATTGTTACTATAGACTACTTTAATTTTAAGTTATTTCATAAAGCATATCCGGAGAAAATCGAGAAGGAGGAATTTTAACTCCAACGTGCAGAGTTTCTTTTTCTGTTTGTTTCTCTTTGGCAATCGGCGCGCATTATCGTGACGAATGTCAATTCTCGAGTAAGGCACCAACGTATACATCCCATTAGATGGCAGTCTGTAAGCCTATTTATAATAGTGTGATTGCACAGTAGAAAAACACTTGAAGCTAAATAAATACAATAAATGAATAAGAAATTTAATAATAAATGAAGAGTTTACAAATTTTCTTTTCATGCCGATAACACGCCATCAACTATAGATAATAATATAATATAAACAATTATAGCTATGCGAGAAAAAGAGAGGTAGAATTATAATTGATTATGTATATATAATTGATTCGAAATAATTATATCTATCAAACAAAAAAAGTACAAAAATTTTATAGAATTATATATGAAGTCAAAGCAATTCAGATATTAAAGCAATACGTAACGTTGAAGGAAGCTACGTGCCAAATTAGCAAATGCAATGCTTTTAAGATGTAAATTATACATACATATAACCATACATTTACTGAATAAAAGCAGTTGCAGCAAGGTCTATTATATTCGAGAAGGAATTGTTTTTTATCATGAGTATTAAAAATAGTTTTTTCGTTTTCGTCTTACGTTTAAGCATTCCAAAAAATGTTTGTCATGCTGAAAAGTTGTGTTTTCAAAATACCTAAAACTTTTATATTTACCTTTTTTTATGTAAAATGTTTAGCCGCAAGTTTAATAATAAATAACTGATTTATTGCTGATAACTTGAGTTAGAAGTAATTTCATCGTCAAATATCAATTTTCCATAGATCTACAACTTTTCTATTTAACATTATTTGTAGAATGCTTAGTATCCGAATTACAGTGGAAAATTTGTTTTAAGCGACTTTCCACAGTGTACTTATTTGCGGAATCAAGCTTAATCTTATTTTGTAACCACAGTACTTTAATTTAGGCCAAATCGGTAATTAACTTACTGAGATAATCGTGTCACACCAAATTTTTGTACGTTAAATTATAAAACATATCTTATACAAGATAGAATGTTGACAACTACAAATATCGTTTCTATCGTCATGAATCTGTAACTTTTGTATTATGATTCCAGTTTCTCCTTTGAATAATAAAATAATTGAAAACATTCTTAAGCTTACAAAATTTTATATCTATACTTATAAATAAACGTTTGCGAATGTAGTGACTTTGGTTGAAAAATCTCAAGCATTAAAGTTAAGCAGCTACGGTTAAATCAGCTGAATCATTATCCAAAAATATGCACGCTTGCCATGCCGCACAGTGGGAGATTTTTAAAAATTCGTTTCAAAATTCAACGGCTCTGACTAGAAATGTGCTAGCCGACTGAAACTTTACAGAATGCAAGTTTGAATCATACAAATTAGAGGAAAATTATTAAAAAGATCGTTGGATCATGTTTAAGGTGGTTCAAGGTGGTCTGTATGGTCATAAGGGCCAAATCTGTGAAACTTACTAAAAAAATTCGTTAAAAAATAGCATAATACAGGCTATAAAAGTGCTAGCACGATAATTTTTTTTAAATTGCATCTTGCATTGTATTGTTTTGAGAAAAAATCCTGATAGAATTTATTTTAGAATTTATCGAATTAAATTTTAACATATTTCATTTGCTAAACATTTTACAATTAAACGCTAAATATTATTAAATAATTATATAAGACACATAAATATTTACAGTATGCCATTGATTGTGAATTAACTGACGTGATAGAAACGTTTTCTAAAACATTAAAAGGTAAATTAACGCTTTTTTTCTGACCAATGTAAAACTTGTCTGATTTACTATTTCATATTAAATGATACTTTTTACGCTTATTTTTAATATATGCTATCTTTATTTTTATTTCATTTCTTCATATTATAGGAGAAATTCAGAGTCACTATATTCTTCTATCTCCACGGTACAATTTTCACCTTCATTTTCATACTGATCTGTTACGTGAGTTTCCCTTACAAAAATGATCATTAAGAGAATTATTTATTATGTATATAAGTAAATGATTTATTGAATTTATCTTTAATCTACTTGAATTTATGTATTTCAAGGGGACAAATCACCCCTACAATCAGAATACATGAATGATTTTTATTTTTGCAAAGAATGACTGATTAATATGAAAATGTTTACACTTATATAGCATTATATTACCTACCTTTTAAGATTTTTTTATTCCCTTGTCGACCTAATGCCCCTCATTGAAAAGTCAAACACTGATAAATATTATTTAGCACTGTCCACACGATTCCAGGACAATACATGGTCAAAACAGTCTAAAAATCTTTGGACATACTTTTGACTCATTTAATTTAAATTTCCCTCATTTATCTTGAAACTAATGGTTTCAAAAGTTTGTCAAATATATTTCAGCCCGTTACGTTCATGTATCGTCCTGGAATCGTGCGGACAGTATTAAAGAATTTTTATCAGCGTTTGATTTTTCAATAGGGCACCTACAGTTAAAAAAGAGGTAAAAAAATCTTTAAGGGCGAGCAATGCTCTGTTATATAAGTAAACACTTTTAAATCAATCGAAATTATTCATGTAAAGTAAAAAATTATTTATTACTCAGGTTAAAAGAATATTTCGTCATCTTAAATTATTTATAAAAAGTTGTATGTACTGTAATTTTTTTATGTTAATTAAAAATTCCTGCGTATCTATTCTATCGCTATTATCATTCTTTACTAAGTCATACTTGTGAATATTAAAATCTCGGAAAATGCAATGATTTTTTATATTTCTATATTTTGACAAAAACTATCTAACACTATTTACAAATTCTGTCTTCGGCATATCGTGACACCTGTACATCGCAGATATTCTATGTGTCTTTTTATTAATCGTAATTCACAATGGATTGATTGTATGAAAGAGAGAATCGCGTGATAAAGTGACCTTGGAGAATGTGCGTTATAAGTCTGTCCGATCCTATCTGTCATCTTTGAGTCAAAATTACATTAGTCCAGAGTTGGATCGCGAGTTGCGAAATCGAGAGCGAGCGCCCGTAGCACCCACTTTTGTAGACTTCCCATGTGGTGTGATTCCTACCCGCGCGATCGTCCGGAATCGTAAAAGGGACGTTGTGCTGATCCGAAAAAAACGGGCTTCAGGGTGAGTCTTATGCATCGATTGCATTATAACCAGTAACGCTATATACGTGTGAGTATTCGCACGTGACACGTCCTTGGGGTCGGTACCGGGCGATCTCGTCCGCAAATATAACTATGCAATAAAATCTGCGTCTAAGAAATTTTGAGAAATTTCTCATATTAACTACTTCCCTTTCTACTCTATATCCTTACGATGTATATTAATTTAATAGCGATTTAAGATAAAGGTAAGTACATTTAATTTACACAATATGCTATGTTTGGCTAAAGTATACATACTTAACGAAATTTAAAGTAATACGCCTCTTCTCTGCTGACATAAAGTGTTTGCGTAATCCTATCATACATTATGACTACCTACAGAATCTCCCTTTCATTTAAGTTTTTTAAAATGTACTCTTGTTTAATCTTATGTTGCGTCTTGATTGGTTGTCTTCATTGTTCTTGGCTCCAATCATCTGCAGATTCAACCTTGAATCTCTTGGCATTAGGGCTGGCTGAAGAAGCATCCCATTGGCTGCGGCCAGCTGCTGTAGGTTTAGGAGGCTGAGGCCTGCTGATTTCATTGGCAGATAGTATGGAAGGACCTGGTTTGTCATCTCTAATCGTCTGGCCTCATACATCTGTTGGCACTCTGTGCTTAGCTCCGCATGAGTATTGTGTCATGAAATCAATCTATCGCGGTTTCGTAGCGGGGGCTCCCTTTTTGTAAGAACTTTCCATATAATTATTATGATAATAATAATTGCGAGTATACTAGTCCCGGAGTAAGTCACTATTGACTGTAGAGATGAAAATCTACCGTAAATGTTTTTTTCCTTGTTAATAATATCCCGGAGATCCCGTCCTGTTTTTAACAAGTGTGTGAGCATATCCTTTTTAAGGTTTAGGGATTTTGTCGCCCCTTCTTACTCTAGCGTATCTTTAACAAAGGCTAACGACGTGTTGCATGTACTGTTTATTAATGAGGCTTCGTCTAATTCTTTTTCGTTAAATAATACATATATATTAGGGAGTATCGAATTTTTGTACGCAGTTTGGTGACTTGTAATAGTGCGGAAATTTTAGTAGTTATATCAAATAGAACGTCTGTAAAATTTAGGCGCATAAAGTCAATTGCTTCCGCTCTGTCCAAAGGCAAAAAGTCCAAAATTACCACATTTTCGCCTACAGTTGTTTTTTTAATTCTTCAAACAAATTTAAGAAAAAAATGTTCTAATACATTTTTTTGTAAAATGCATTCTATTTTGTTGATAAATTATTGTTTTGGAACTTAAGGTTGAAAATATTGAATTCAACATTTTTCAACAAGAAGGAATGCATTATATAAGAAAATGTATAAGAACAATTTTCTCTCAAATTTGTATGAAGAATCGAAAAAAAAAATTTTTCAAATGTATATGTGGTAATTTTGAAAAATTTATCATTTTTGGCGACCTTAGACAGAGCGGAAGTAATTTACCTTATGCACCCAAATTCTAGGGACGTTCTATTTGATATAAGTACTAAAATTTCCGCACTATGACAAGTCGCCAAATTGTGTATAAAAAATTCGGGTGTTTCATTTTAATCCGACCACGACAAAAAACCATGGAAAAACTAATTTTAACGAAAAATGACCTTAACAAAAGTTGAAGGGGGTAAAGGGGGCCATCGAATGACACAAACACCTATGACCTTGAACTCGATTTTCAAGGTCATTTGAGGGTAATTGTGATTTTTTTAAATAGGAAACTCTATTTTTGACCTTGGAATCGGATAGAGCGGAAAAAATTACGTCGCAAAGGATATTTTAAGTTTGCTTTGGTAACCTTGAGAAGGTCAATCCAAGGTCAAATAAAAAAAATCTGCTAAACAGCTGTTTGTCTGGTTTTATTTTACTGATGTCGAAAGATGACCTTGACAAAAGTTGAAGAGGGCAAAAGGGGCCATCTAATACACCAACACCTTTGACCTTGAACTCGATTTTCAAGGTCATTTGAAGGTCATTGTGTTTTTTTAACGGGAATCCCTATTTTTCACCTCGGAATACGGAGCAGCGGAAAAAATTACGTCGGAAATGACATTTCAAGTTTGCCTTAGTGACCTTGAGAAGGTCAATTCAAGGTCAAATAAGAAGTATCAGCCTAAGATTGTTTTCCTTTCATTTTTTTTCGTAGAATTATCATTTTGTTATTGTAATAAACATTAAGAGAATAATTGACTTAAAATGTGATTATGCTTTGCTGACTTCAAAGCCATTTTGTAAGGTCAAAAGGGCAAAAATGCAATATCAAATGTTATGTGGAGTCCATATTTATATCCTAACTTTAGTGTTGCCCAGGAACAACGACGTGGACGTAATAGGATTGTGTTCCCTTTGGGGTGCTTGATTAGAGTGAGTCTCCTTGCCTCTCACTTTTATTATGTACAGATTTGAATGTAGGTGCTCAAAGACGTGGACACAATTGGCTACTAATTTTCCTCATCAAATTTTGCCTGAATTTATTGTTGAAATAAATAATTTATTTTGTAAAGATGATTTTTCATGTTGAATTTTCCCGCAACTCATTGTCGAAATAGACAATTTTTCTAATAAGAGATCTCTTTTCATATGAATTTATCCTCTACTCATTGTTACTTACACTTAGTATTCAATAGTTTAGTTATTGAATAGTTATTGATTAGCCAAACTAATCAAATATCATTTGTTTAACATTTTCTCTTTTTCATTCATTGACCTTTATTTTTTCTATTAAAATTTATTACTCATCGAAAGCTATCTAATTTGTTCAGTTTGGTAAAAACAAAATTTTTTATTGAACTTGTTATAAATTTTTAACAATGGCTGATTATCCAGCCGCTGAAAGGGTTGATATTTTATTGATTCTTGGTGAATCTAGACGTAATTATCGACAAGCTGCAGCCTTGTATCGAATTCGATATCCCGATAGAAGACATCCAAGTCATACAACCATTCGTGAGATTTACCATAGAGCTCAACAAGGGCAACTAGCACGGGTTAGAGAACGTCGTAATTACAACGAAGATGATGTTCGTGTAATGGTCGTTTTAGCAATGGTTCATTTGAATCCCCACGTTAGTACCTGTGAAATTCAAAGGCAAAGTGGTATACCTATGGCTACTGCTTGGAGAATACTGAGAAGTCAACGTTATCATTCATATCATATTACTTTGACTCAGGATCTCACACCTGCTGATATGAGGTTAAGGCTACAGTTTTGCCAATGGGCAATATCTTTATCAAAATTACCGTGACAGGTGGATTGGACGCACTGGACGTGGAGATTTGGGTGTTCGATGGCCACCGAGATCTCCAGATATGACATCACCCGATTTGTATTTGTGGGGGTATTTGAAAGATGTTGTTTATGAACATGAAACTACAACAAGGGAAGATATGATCCACAGAATTCAAACCGCTTGTGAAAACATCCCAAGAGCAGTATTACTCAGAACAGTAGAACATTTTCAGCAGCGAATTGAATTATGTATCCAACAAAATGGTGGTGTCTTTGAGCACCTGCGTTGAATTTTGAGCAAAAGTGAGAGGCAAGGGGACTCACTATAATCAAGCACCCCGAAAAGTGAGAGGCAAGGGGACTCACTCTAATCAAGCACCCCAAAGGGAACACAATCCTATTACGTCCACGTCGTTGTTCCTGGGCAACACTAAAGTTAGGATATAAATATGGACTCCACATAACATTTGATATTGCATTTTTGCCCTTTTGACCTTACAAAATGGCTTTGAAGTCAGCAAAGCATAATCACATTTTAAGTCAATTATTCTCTTAATGTTTATTACAATAACAAAATGATAATTCTACGAAAAAATTGAAAGGAAAACAATCTTAGGCTGATACTTCTTATTTGATCTTGAATTGACCTTCTCAAGGTCACTAAGGCAAACTTGAAATGTCATTTCCGACGTAATTTTTTCCGCTGCTCCGTATTCCGAGGTGAAAAATAGGGGTTCCCGTTAAAAAACCACAATGACCTTCAAATGACCTTAAAAATCGAGTTCAAGGTCAAAGGTGTTGGTGTCATTAGATGGCCCCTTTTGCCCTCTTCAACTTTTGTCAAGGTCATCTTTCGACATCAGTAAAATAAAACCAGACAAACAGCTGTTTAGCAGATTTTTTTTATTTGACCTTGGATTGACCTCAAGGTCACTAAAGCAGACTTAAAATATCCTTTGCGACGTAATTTTTTCCGCTCTATCCGATTCCAAGGTCAAAAATAGAGGTTCCTATTTAAAAAAATCACAATTACCATCAAATGACCTTGAAAATCGAGTTCAAGGTCATAGGTGTTTGTGTCATTCGATGGCCCCCTTTACCCCCTTCAACTTTTGTTAAGGTCATTTTTCGTTAAAATTAGTTTTTCCATGGTTTTTTGTCGTGGTCGGATTAAAATGAAACACCCTGTATATATCCTTATCTCACATATATATATATATATATATATATGTGAGATAAGGATATATGTGTTTGATCATTGGTCCAGAACGAAATATTCCGTTTCTGGCCAAATGTAAGCAAATGTATCTGATGCATGCAGTGATTTTTACCTGATCGGTAAGGCAGATGCCTTGTATAGGCCGTACTCGTCATAGTCCAGCAGTGGCATCCATATATAGTATACTAAGTGTATGTTTTAAAACAGTATTGAGACGTCGGATATTTTAATTATTTCCGTAACAGACGTCTGATTCCCTGGATAAAAACCGTGAGTCAGCTACTGATTCATTTTTGAAAGCTTCTAATTTTTCTATTTGTTTCCCCTCTCCCTATAATATGGTGAGGGTGAGGGTCTCAAGGACGAGAGTGAGAGTGAAGATGAGGTCATGGAGATCTTAGATGGGGTTCCTGACATTTACCCTGTGGATGAGGAGGAGGACAAGCCCCTCTCCTTGGATTGCTACAGTATCCCCGGCCGAGAGTAGGTTATCGACGGGCGCTGCGTTCTGTGCATGGAGTCGGTGGATGACATCGCCTGCATGACACTAAATTGGATTCAGATTGGCATTACGGTGAGTCTTTTGTTTCGTATGCGGTAAGATTTCGTTGTGTTATGGTGATTTTAGCTATATCGGTTTTATTTATGATTTTGATCTTTGTATTTTGTCTGATTTCAGGGTTGGATTTGGAAATCCCTGCCTGTCTTCTTCACTCCGGCCGAGGTGGAGGCCTTGACTCATGCCGGCTTCTTCTGATCTGGTGGCAGTCTACCTCAGTGTTACGCGAGCCGAGCAAGCCATATTTTTTAAGAACTTTTTTTTTATTTATGTACAATATATGTATTAAACGATATTTGTTTTGGTCATTTATTTTTCCTGACTTTTGTCTGCTATCCTATCTTTCCTATAACATTTATCATTTATTCTTCACCATTTTTTCTTGCTTCTAATTTCACTAGCAAGGTCCAGCATGCTTCGCGCGCGCTCAATTTTAAAGTTAGCCGTTCAAATCATAACTATGTACAAACCGATTTTTCAACCAATCCAATAGCTTCTTTAACAGCTTCAAAACATCTGGTCATCACTAAGAGAGGTTGGCTACTTCTTCTGAGATCCGATATTGGGTATGAGAGGATCATGCCTGGGAGGCCTAGGTTAGAGTCAGAGTTTTCCAGATTGCTAGGGTGATCTCCTGGATTGTTAAGGACTGTATAACCCTGCCTGATCCAGGGTGTCTCTCGACCGGTATGTTGCCGGTCACTAACGTTTGAAATTGTTCCCATTTCCTTCTTTAATGTGACTAACCTCAGCAGCTTTACCCAGCTTGGTAGCTGGCGTGACTAATTCAGAAATCAGGCGACTTATAACTGACACCGCAGTCGCATATTTTATTTATTTATTATCTACGCTGTTTGTCAGTATTCACCATCCGTTGGTGATTATAGTTTCCTACTATGATTGTTGGCCTTAATCGTCCTTATATCGTTATGTATTTTTTGTTTCGGGGTTGGGTATGGCTGTTTCTTTATTTATACATTTGTTCTTTTTTTTATAATATTCCCCACGTTTTTCAATCGCCTTCTAATCCATTTTCCTCTTTAACCTTTCCTTATTTATTTCAGGTTCTTTAGACATTATGCAGGAGGTGTCTCCTGTTGAATCGTTTAGGACTACACCTGCGACGACTATTTGCCGTCGGGAGGTCGAATTCACCATTGTTACTATAGAAATTTTTTTAAATTTGAAAAAAATCTTGAAAATTTAGAAAAAATAACAAATACTAAAAACATTATAAAAAAAATTAAAAAATGTTGAATATTTTGAATATTCAAAAAGAATTGTATTAATTTAGTCAATTTAGCTGTTGTAGGTCCCACTTTTCAAAAAATAAGTTCAGTCGTGAATGAAGCACTATATGCAACACGAAAAGTCGATTATCCCCTCGGGTGATTTACGGCCCTCGCTTTACTCCCTGCAACGACTTTACCCCCTTGCTGCATATTGTTCTATTATTACTGACAGTAACTTTCAGAGATATTTTATTAAACATCTAAGTTTGTTTAAATAATGGTGTCCTTATTTTTGCGTTTTTATTAACTATTAATCGTGGCCTAATTGTCTATAGAATATTTCCACCCGCTGAATGTAAGTTTTGAACTAATTGCATCAAGAATCTAAATTTATTTAAACAATAGGGTGGTTATTTCCTTGATTACTTAACTGTTATACATGCCCAATATAGGGCTGCAGAGATTTTCGCTTTCTGAATGTAACTTTCTGGGATATTGCATTTAACATGTATTTAAACATTGTAGTCGACTGTTCTTTGCCTGGAGGGTCTGGGGGGTGGTAGTTACAGCCCCCAGAGGAATTTATTTATTAATTTAATTTATTTTAAATTCATCTATGTTAGCTGGTTCCCCTGCTATATAAAAATTATTTAGCATTTGTTCATTAACTTATTATAGGTTGAGTTTATGGACTGTATGTTTGTAGGAAGTAGCTTGTACCCTTAAATACGAATTTTCACCCCATTTAACAATTTTTAAAAATTTGTTGCTAAATATTCTAAAATATTTATTTATGCCCCTCCTATTGTTTATTAATAATTAACTAGCTAAAAACTCACTCGCTCACGCTCGCTCGTTATATTTAAACATTAATTCAAGTTTTAAACATATATTATTCACAAATTTATAATAATAGAAATATGAAACAAAAACAATAAGAAAATAATATAGCATGTAATGAGTTGCGAAATTGAGTAGATTCGCGTATCGTTGAAACGCGACGTTGCGCAAGCGCGAGGTAAGATTCGAGGCCTCGCGTATAAGTCGCGGTCCTTCGGACAGGGAGATAGCTTCCGGCCATAGGTGCGAACGCGTCAGCTCTCGTGTGTAAGACTGACCAAATCGAGCGACGACCGTGCAAGAGAGTGTGTATGATCGCGCGAAGAAGACATCCCTGCCAACTTCTGCTTCCATAGCGAAGGACGACCTGGCTTGTAGATCAGCGACTGGACAGCAGCGAGCAACCACACCAGCCAAGAAGGGACGCCGCACAGTGGTCTCAAAATAAAAAAAATGGGACAAATTCAGACTTAGATCGAGTATTCAATAAAATCCATTTTTTTAAATTGAAAACATCTTGATGTACCTAGGAATGAAATAGGATACCACTTTTTTGTATTATAAATCTGCATATAAGGTTAAAAAATGGATAAAGTTAACCTAAAATGCAATTATTATTTCCGCAATTTATAAAATGATTAAAAACAAAAATGTTTTCTCCGANTCATCGGCCACCCTGGACACCTAGACACCGCCCTTTAATGATTTTTACATCTAGACACCAAAAACCACGGAGCGCACCACCTAGACCTCGTCATCGGCCACCCTGGACACCTAGACACCGTCCTTTAATGATTTTTAGCAAGCTAGTTTCTGTTACTGCTCCGGAACGCAGAGCATGCACCGACAACCTCTTAATTCTAAATTTCATAATATAATATTTTATATGAGAAAGCAATCCCTATGTGTATATAGCTTTGCGGCCAACTTCACGGCTCTAACACTTCTTGCGGGTAACTTAACGGTCCTTTCACATTTCGGGCTGAAGAAGAAAAACGTGATTTTAGCATTTTTGGATTATACACTCACATATTATAAAAATAAGCAGCCTTTTCACTAATATTTTTGTTGGAAATCATAGTTTAGCTCAGAAAACATTCTAATGAGCCAAAAAACCTTACCAACACTAATGATAAGTATTTTTTTTTTGTATAATGAAAAATCCTAACACCAATATAGAAGTAAATAGTGTCACGGGCGCCGCGGCTTCGTCTGCTTCTCAAACTCGCCTTTGTGGCGCTACCGCGCCACTTGATACAAATTTGAGTTAATAGCATTGAAGTCTTTAATTTAAGTTGAATATAATAATAAGATAATTTATTTATTTTGTATAAATTATCAAAATGCCGATAGCTGATGAGTAGGTCTCGCTTTTCAAGAAATAAAGTGGCTACACAGTTCAGTCGGGAATAAAGCACAATATGCGACACGAGAGTAATGTCGATTATTCCTTCGCGTGAACTCTCACCCGCGGAAATAATCAACTTTTCCTTTTTTTTTAAATATCATTAATTGTTTTTTATTATTAAATATAATTAGTCTTAATAAAAATGGTATATTTTATACCTAAGACGAAAATCACTAGTAAAATTTTTACTTGTGCAGTTTTTCAGGTTAATAAACAATAACCAATTCTCTTTATGTACTTTACAGGATAAAAACTGGGTAAAATTGGCCCCTAATTTGGGTCACACATTTTTTACTAATACGTAAACATTTGAGACTTATTAAAATAGCAAATGGCGAAACAGAGTTTATGATACAATGCACTATTTTTAAGTATACGACAAATGTACCAAAAAAATGTTTAACCACAGCAGACAATGTCGAGCTATTAAAATCAACTCCCAAATGGCGAGATATAATCTATGATACAAAGCATATAATAAATATTCTAGAAAGCAATTTTCATCTTCAGTAAACGAAGTCTAGGTGTCAAAATGATTCTGAGATTATTCCATTATAGTTATGGTAAACGGTATACAGTGCTATCTTCAAAATTACTACATGGTTAACCACAACAAACTTCGTTTATAGTCATAAGTATTTGATCTGCGTTAAAACTCCAGGAAGACCAAAATTTTAAGTCCAGAAAAATTCTCTGAAAAATCCGGAAACTGCAAAATTTCATCTTTACCTAAAAATGGTAAAAATGGTATAGTCTACCATACAATGCTCTAAGGATACAACAAATGTCCCAAAACAAATTTTCACTTCCAGTAGACAATGTCCAGGTGTCAAAATCATCTCCCGGATAGCCAGACATAGTATATGATACAACGCACTAAGTATACAACAAATCTCTCTATATTATAAAAAAAGTTTCGCTGCTGCCGCCAGTTCAAGAATTTTCCCCCTCAATTTCCCCCCTCAATTTTTCCCCTCAATTTTCCCCCTCATTTACTCCATCTCACCTACTTCATCTCACCTACTCTCTCGCATTTACTCTACACTAAAAAAAGATAGGCTCCCAGGATGGCCTGCTTATGGACCTGTGCGACGCGATAGGTTTCGGGCTCAGGGGTCCGATTGTACCTAGCGATATCTCGCGAAACAAAAGAATACTCGCAGAAAATAGGCTTGTGCAACGCTAAAAGTAGACAATCGTTCGTTGTTTTTCAATATATTTGCGATACATTGTTTACTTCAATCGAACTTCTGGTGCCCCTTCTCGGTAAAGCACATGCTCGCTTGTAGACTGCAGTACTCTCATAAACGACTTGTGTTGAAATTTGAGGTTCTATTTCCCGACTGAAAATAGGAGGTGGCACTGCCGTGGGCCAGCAGTGGTTGCCCCACTGCCACCTAGGGGCTGAGCATGGCTGCCACAGTGGCACCACTGAGGCATGTAATGGGACGCTGACACGGTAGCCAAAAATTAACTTAGCTGGCCGGTAATTATTGATATTTTGAAACTGCAAATAACTTCAGTTGAATTTTACTTACGCAACAAATAACTCATTTACCACGTTATATTATCCATAAATAAACGGTACATCGATAAATTATACACTTTACACAGCAAAATTAGTTAATTGGACATAGGTATGTCAGATTAGATTTCGGGGTTATGGAAGCACATGACAGCCGTGGCTCGAGCGCGCAGTACCACGTCAGCGAACAGACCGAACAGACGCACACTTACACAAGGTGACTGACAGACTGCATCTGTGTTTAATATTGTACGCGCATGCGCAAACGTCAGCATCATTACCCGAGTGAGTTAAATCGTGCGCGCCCGCGGCAGCCTAGAGCCGGGCCAGCTGGGGGCACCATTACATTTTCGATGTGAGCCAACCGTGGCAACCACAGAGGAGCCATCTCTTTTAGCGTGGCAGCCCCGCTAATATTTTCAGGTGGGTTGCGAGCTGCGGCATAGCGGCGGGAGCGCTATTATGCATAAGGGGGCACTATACGTCCTAACACGAAAGGACATCAGTCCCCCTGCGAAGAAAGCCTATGGTGACCAACAGAGGACTGCAGACGCGCCTATATTTTTCAGTGTAGCTCGAATCGACATCTTGTAGAATATTTTCGTGAAACATGTATGCAATTTGCAGATAGAATAGGGTTGGATATACATAAAATTTAGGATAGAGATCGATGATCTGGATAGAGTTAGACATAAAAATAATATAAATTCAGATTAATATTAATGAAAGAATAGAGATGGTGATACAGATGATGATGGCAATGGGATCAGTGATAAAGGCTGAGAAAAATATGGAGTCAGGAATAAGAATAGTAATATAAATAAACTCAAATCAAATTAGACTCAGAGACATCAAGGTGAAGTCAGAAATAAAGACATCGATAAAGACGGATACAAATATTATAAGGCGTAATAGCTAATAAAAATCAGAATTAGGTCTAAATCCGACATCAGGATAAAGGTACAAGTAATTCAAATATGAAGTTACAGATGAAGATACTGATTGAGTTAAACTTAATGATGTAAATTAAAAAATATTTAAATATAAAATTTAAAATATTTAAAATATCTTATATAATAGTTGTAAGCTTAAATTTTGACGCAAATATTATATATTATATTTAACATTTTATCAACATTATAGCTTCATTTTCAAATTACATAGAAATTATCACTCAAAATTTTCACTTGGGGAGTAGGCGAGAGAAGCGAGCGGGGGGGGGGGGGGGGCTCCCCCTAGTATACTAAAAAAAACTTTTTACTATCCGTAGACGATTTCCAGGTGTCAAAATCACATTTCTAATGACGAGACATGGTGTATGATACAAAGCACTAAGTATACAACAAATGTCCCAAAACAAATTTTCACTTCCTGTAGATGATGTCCAGGTGTCAGGATGATCCAGAGGTTTACCCATTATAATTATGGTAAATGATATATGGTGCTACCTTTTAAATTACACCAAGTTCAACCACCAAGAAACCTCGTTTATAATCATAAGTATATTATCAGCACTAAAATTCCAAGAAGTCCAGACAAATTTCCTGAAAAATCCGGAAAATGCGATATTTTATCTTTACATTAAAATATTGCAATATTGGTGCACTAAACAATAAAAATAAAACAGTAGGAATATTCTTAGATGTTAGGACTCACGTGAAAGTTAAAACATTTTAATTGGAATTGGAGGAATTTGAATAAATTAAATGGGAAATTTACAACTTAGAGTCTTTACTATATTGGATAATCATAGCGCGCCTTTAGCGGTCTAGCGTGATCGCTTCGAAAAAAGTAATTATTTTCCAAGTAATCATTATTATTATTGTATAATTTATATTATATGCAATAATAATGCTGCGTGAGAGAGAAATGGTGATAGAACGAGCAAGTGAATTGTGTGGTAAAGATGTTACACAGAAAAATAATCTGTTATCTTTAATGAGAAATGATTAAGATCTAATTGCATATATGGGAGTTTCTTTTTAATTGCTGCAAAGTTTAACGAAAAGAATTTCAATTTGTGAAAAGCGACTATCAAAAATGTTCTCTAATACTTTACAGGAAAGAATTGTTCTGTACTTTTGCAAACTACGTTTAAATTTGTCATTTAGATTTTTGGCCGTGTTTTTTTTGGATTAACACGGCAAAGTTGTTCTAATAATTTTTTTTTATAAAAGTTTTTATAAAATTTTATAATCATGTGACTAAAAATAAATTGTACATAATAATAAACAAATAACTACATATACATATTTCATTTCTGATATAATATAACTTTATTAATATCACTGTAAAATATGAAATTATATTTTTAAGAATAAGTAATACTCTTAAATTTTTACTCATCATTTTGTACTTATAGTACGTAATATCATTAACTGTCAAGTTATTTACTACCTATGTTTTTGAGAGAAAAAGGCGTTTTCTTTCGACATTGTAGAGGTCATATACATACATTTTACTCTGAACATTTAAAAATTTCAAACAGGTGTTGGGAGGATCATGGAAGCTTCACCTGCAAATCCAGTAGATAGCGTCGCTCTCGCTTAACATGACGAATAGCTAGTTTTAATACAATGTTGGGTATGACATCCAGACCTGGAGCCTTGTTGTTCCCAATTCTTTTGCATGCAGCCAGAAATTTCTCTGTTGTGATTGTTGAAATGTTTTCGTCATTTGCCTCCGCTTCAGGGATAGCTGTTACTTCCAATTGAAGGGAAAACACGTGATCACAATACGGTCTAGCAATTTCGGGCTCTTAGGAGGGTGAATATAACCTCCCTTTATCTTCTTCATTACTACTTGGTACGGTCGCACCCAGGGACCCAGCTCGACCTCGTCCTGTAACTCTTTAACGCACCTTCGTTTATTTTCTCGGATTTTTTTCTTGAGTATCCGTTTAGCATCATTTATTTCTTTGTTTCGGGCTTTTACTACTTCTTGACCTTGACCAGACTTGTAGTATTCTTTCCGGGCCCACTGTTCCCATTTTCTGGTTTGATGACACTCGCTGCAGGCAGCCTTAATTCCTTGATCCCACCAGTATACTGACGGTCGCTGCGGGCAGCGTCAATTTCTTTATCCCATCAGTATACTGGCGGTATTCGTCTTCTTCCGCCTTCTTCGTCCTTTCTGACTTTCTTGAGAATGTCTGCTGCAAAGTTGCTGACTGCGCACCATCCATCCTCTGGAGTCAGCATGGCCGTCATAATCGACTCAGGAGTTACTGAAGATAACTCTCAAGTTCTTTTCACTCCTGCTGATATCGTGAGCACTCGCAAAAGACGTGCTTAACATCCTCTGTTGCATCGGAACATATTGGGCAGTTTGGACGGTCGTCTAGTTTGAACCGATGTAGGTACGCCCGGAAACATCCATGCCCGGTCAAAAACTGCGTGAGGTAGTAGTTAACTTCTCCATGTCTTTTTCCAATCCATTCTTCTATCCTTGGTATAAGGCGATGAGTCCATCGCCCCTTGCCACTAGCGTCCCATCTTGTTTGCCATTCAGCTATCGTCTTCTTCCTTGCAGCATCCCAGATCTCTTTCTGCCTTTTGTCATTCGATTGTCTCCTGCCTTCAAATACGTCCTTTCCTTCCAACGCTTAAAGGTCAATAAGTGTCACGCCTGCTATAATGCAGACAGCATCGTCCGATACCGTATAGTAAGCGGACGCCACTCTTAGTGCACTTCGCCTACATACGGTAGTCAACTTTCGTGCATACGATTTCACTCGCATAGCATCTGTCCATACTGGGGCTCCGTATTGCATAATCGATGTGGTTACACTAGCTAAGAGTAACCTCAAAGTAAATAAGAGGTTAGTGCCTTCAGAGGAGCTCATTAAATTTCCCAAAGAATAAACGCATCCAATGCGATATGTACTCCTCTGACATGGCAGCAGGAAGATCCAAGACCCTATTCCACAGATATTTAAATGAAACTGGGCTATCTAGGATGTCTGAGTAATCTTCCTATTATATCCTGAACGGACAGATGATTAAACCTCATTCTAGTATTTCAATTAGCCTTTTAATTAGCTTTAATTTTATGACATCCTTAGTTAATTTTCTGTAATCAAATTTAAAATTATTCAATATTGCTTTAGTTTTCACAAAAATAAGTAAGAAAGTCGTTGTTGAAATAATTTTAAGGATCCATTTTCTAATATTTGTTTTCAAAATTACGTATCGTTTAGCTTTGGTCATATTTGGAGCAGCTGGTTTTACAAGAAAATAAACAAGTTTCCAAGTACAAGATATTCCACTACCACAAGAGACAATCGGAGCAATGCCAGAAGAGGAAGCACGGTACTACATGAAGAGATGCATCGACAGTGGATTATGGGTACCAGATACTCATAAATCCAAGGATAGTGATGAAGCATCAGAAGAAACAACTTCTGAAGCAACAGATCCGGAATATCCTTCTATGAAATGCAATTAACCCTCTTAATCTCAGGCTCAAGTGAATTAACGTATGAAAATTTTTTCCATTTGTATTTGTTCATAAACTATCTTGAAAAGAAATCATTGTGCTTCTGTTTCTCATGTTCTGTATAATTATTATTAGCTTTACGTGACTTTACAAATAGCGATTCCTTTTCTCTACTTGTAAGTAAATGTCAAAATTGAAAAGAGACACATAGAAGAGCATTTCGTCATTTTCTTACTATTAATTAAAAGTATCATTCTGTATACTTATTTGAAAATTTAATTGAGCTGGCTCTATTTATTCAAGCAGACGTTTTTCCAAAAATAGATTTTGACAGGTAGAGCATTATTGAAAATTTGTTGCAAATGCAACTACTGTGTTTTAACCAAATACTCAATTGTGTCAAATCCTCCTAATTAATTTTAATGCTAGCACCTTCAAATTGAAGATGTTAGCTATGCTGAGCGCTTTGATAAAGATAAACATTTTACTTGGGGAGTTGCTGGTCGCTGTGAGGATGCTTTAGAAGCAGTTTTAAAAGAATTTTCTCCAGAATCATAATATCAGACTTTAAGGATGAGAAGTCACTAAAAAAATGGCTGAGCAAGCCAAAGTCGTAGTATACTGTTGTGGACTATACAGATTTTATGGCGAGCCTGTTATCAAAGCATGCATTGCTGCCCGCCCATATCATGTTGATGTCTTCGTGCATAACTGGTCTTGATATTAAAAATTATCGTTCCTGTATCGTAGTTGTTTAAGCATCTACTTCTGAAGAATCGGACAAGTGGATACCAGTAGTTAATCATCAATTATTGACACATGATGAAGCCGACAAACGACAACTTAATTCAAAAACTATTAGAATTAAATTTGATCGAGTCAAGATTACATGCATATGCAATTAGCTGATCCCAGAGAACTGTTTGGTTTACAATTTATTGCGTTAAAAACTAAAGTAACTGCGGATTTTGGCCTAGATGTGTTTGATCGTTTCAAGTTGAAAGAAAAAAATGAAAATGAGGTGGATGAACCTAAGGAACAATACCACAAATTGTTTAGAAAAAAGAAGACCTACAAAAATGAGTTGACAGAAAAGATTGTAGAATCTTAAAGGAAACCATAACACTGTCGGCCTTACCTCAGCTATAAAAACTAAAATAAGCGCACCAGCAGTTTCTTCAGAACTCATACGATCCAAGAGATTCTTTAACATAGCCATTAAGTAACTCTGCACTTTCCTTCTAATATTAGGTATACCTAACACTACGCTAACCCCATATCTCCCCTTACTATGAATAAAAGCTGACCTCAAACTGTTATGATCGCTGAGTAGGTGGGGCAGAAAATTATAGACAGACGGAAATTTGACATTTGTCACATTGTAATTAGAGTTGTTGATGAAGACCTGCACATCTGGCAAAATATGTGCTCTCTCGGTTAGCTGTACCAACTGATAAGTCAGTAGTTGTATTTCTTTCTGGCTGTTAATGTTCTTAGAGTGCAGGTGCTCCAGCTTGACCTGCAACTTGGCTATACTGCGTTGTATCAGCGTCTCTTCGTGCACATCTGGCGTAGGGGCAAAGTTCAGAATGACGCACGGCACCAGCATCATGCATAGCACTATAAGCCAGCGCCTCCTGAAAGGAGTTAGACTCATGATGTGGGTCATCATACTTTCTACGACAATCTACATGGTGCCTATGGGACCAAGTTATCAGCATTCTGCAAGCCTACTGCCTTTCATCGACCAGTCTAGCAGCTGAAACAACACAAAAGAGGCTTTGTTATGCTAATTCAATGAACAGAAGATAAAACCATCTAGTGCATCAGGCTCGCAGGCTCGGCATTACATAAACGAGTACTTACTAAAAAGATCTCTGATTCTGTATGCATGTTAATGAACTTAAAACATACTTGGAGGATAACACAACCCCAAGAATAAACACATACACTTAACGGTTGTGTTGACAGCTCGCGCGTGGGTGTAGGCGCGGAAAACAATTTAAAAAAGCACAGTCCTTTTTCTCACGCGTACAACTCACCATTTCGCGTTGCCGATCATGAGCGGCGCGGGAAGTCATCCTGGAAAATGTCATTTTCATGCGTCGTACAACAAACGTCGATATACTTATAAATTACTTACTACATAAATTGGAAAGCAAGACAAAATCGGATTCAATAGAGTCTTGTATAAATTTATTTCCTAAATGATTTTAAAACTATATTTTCTATTCTTTCTTTAAATATTTTTTAGGCACTCTAAGTTCTAGTAATGATGCTTATGAAATCATTAATAATTTATCAGACATTTCATCAATCATTTTCTAGACTCCAATGGAGAAGGTATGCGCTTCTTGACAGTAAAGAGCAGAGCCGACTTGAAAGTATAGAAGAAATTGAAGAAAGCACGCCGTAGATGCCTTTTTTCTCGTACGCCAAGTATTTATGATCAAGAAACGGACAGTAACTACTAAAGAATTCAGATAAAATATATTTTTCCCAATACGCGCATGAAATGGGTCTTTTTTCATGCCTAAAAGTAGCGTAGAAAATCGTTCATTCCAAGCGTGTTAGAAAAAGTTTGAGCTCAAGCAGGGAGAAAAGAATCCTCCCCTCTGTTAATACCCATTTTACAAATTTCTCAAATTTTTTAATTTTGTTGTGCACGACTTGAAATGCACGATCTCCTACCCGACTTTCATGCATAAAAAAGTCCCTTTCATGCCCTTGTTGGAAAAAAACACGGTGTGCAACACGAGAATAAAAGCTATGTCAGACTCGGGTAAGGTGTTCAACACGAGTCGGAGTCGAGGGCGCCGAAGGCACGCTTGACACAGCTTATTTTCTCCCCGCGTTGCACAATCTACTATTCAAAAAACGAATATTGTACATAAATTAACCACTATTCTGATAAACTTTGAATACAATGATGAATCTGTTTTGCATTAAGTGATATATAAAATACTTATAATTCAAATTTTGCAAGTGTTCGTAATTTATAATAACTTTTGTTAACTACTGCAATGACAATATACCGCGTACCGCGTATAATGATATTTTTGTGATAAACAATGTAAATTTTTTTTTTTAATGATTTTGCTAATAATAACACTAATTGTGAAAAGTTTACCGAAACTTTCCGTCGCTTTTTCAACGGAACCACCCGAAAGATAGATCCGTCGTTTTTTTACCTTGCTTGGATGAGCAAAAAGAACAATCTAAATCTGAGTAGCGACGAGAGTAATATCATGTAAACTCTGGACAAACTCTATACATTCCTATTATACTCTACTGTATTTATATGGAGTATTTATACATTATTTGTTTCTATAAGAAATAAATCGATCGAACGTCGCCAAGATGCTACGATGCATCTTAAAAGCATTATTTTTTATAATGCAACGAATTGAGATTAATAGATTGGCACATCCGCCAGTTAGCACACGTATACCATTAACTCAACTTTATGCTTGTATATAAAATGCGTATAATAATTCAATATTAAGATCGTTGAAAATCCTTGGTTTTTCATCAGTCTCACGACTACTCCGTATTTAATATGCTTCTGTATATTTTTTATGCAATAATTCTTCACGATCAAATTAAAAAAAAATGTTAGTAAGTCACTGAAACAAAACAAAAATTATCGTTAATAATTATATTACATAAATCATGAATATTATATTTTGGTTTTCTTTTGTTGTTATAATATAACAAATTCTATATTTACCTTTTATAAACATTTCTTCCTACATAAAACAAAAGAGCTGGTCTTATTTTTAGGCTACTGCGTTTGGTATGACGAATTATTATATCCTTTAAATCATTTCGCTCTTCCCATTCATCGTTGGGTAACTTTATAAATGAATAATAATGCAGTAATCCATTATTAATATTCAATGTTAAATCACATGCTATAACCCCTACTAATTCACAGTCTTCTTTGCATAAATGCAAATTGACGGGAATGCTAGTTAAATAGCATTGAATATTTTTATGGACTGAAAAATTTGTCTCTTACTCTACACAAAAATAAGTCATTATTTTATAAGTTAACCGTTTACATTTTTACATTCGTAGCATTGTTTTGTTTGTCTTGAAAAATGCACTTTTAAATAAGTTTCCAATTCCTGAATTTTACTATCCTCGATTGGAAAATCAGTGTTTACAGTTTGAATTTTATATTTTTGTGTATTCCTATAATTACAGAAACACGTGATACTTTTTTCGATAGAATACTCATCACCCATTACTGATTCAAACAAACGAACAACATTGCCTTGACAATCAATCAAAGTATAATCCGTATTTTCTTTTTGTCTATATAGTTACGGTTGAGAATTGCAATATTCTATTCTCTTTTCATTATAAAAATTTCTTGATTTACATCTGGCATACTCTTTCACGATTTAAAAAATCTCATTATTAGGTAGACTTGACATATTGATTTCAAATATTAGTTAATTGAATGCTCTTTTAAAACTATAAGCTGCAGTGAGAACTTCTACAATACTATCTATTGGGCATGTGTTAGTTAATTTTACATTTTTTGTGGCAAATTTTGTAGGTGGCAGGTTGAATCCATTTTGTATCAAACTTCTCCAATTATGTAAATGATTTATCAATTTAGGCATAAATGCATTTGGAGATTCTATAGAACTTGTAGACTCATTATGTGACCAACATCTTTCGGTATAACTTGATTCATCAAAGCTTTTGTGTAAGATTTCTTTTACAATAGAACGTTTGACATTAACTGCATTTATAATGGAACTTTCTAAGTGAGCACCACAACCCCGGTTGCTCTGCTGCTGTGGACTCGTACATTCACTCTTGTAGTGTCCGCTTCTGCCACAATTGTAGCATTTACCTTTTGCTTTAGTTGCAAAAATACTGACGTTGCTCTTGTTATTTGACTCTGATTTCGTCATATTTTTTTCTTTAATTTTCGACTTGACATAGTCGACTGTTCTTTGGGCTTCGGGGATGAAGTCACCAATATAACTATAGCTTGGCGGTAAGGCTCTAATCAAATATCTCAACTTTTCAGTTTCTTCTAATTTTCCACCAGCCGTTTTGAATTCGTTAGTTACTTTCTCAAACTCTACAAAAAATTCTTCTACTGTTTTGTAATTATTTAATTTGATTTCTTCTATTTTTCCTCTACATATTATCTGTAAAACTGTAGACTGTGTTAGATACATTTTATCAAACTTTTTAATCATCTCGAGAGCTGTTTTACATTCACCAACATACTCTAATTGTTTATCGGAGATAGTACTAATTATTATCATTGTTCTTGCTTTTAAATCCATCTTATTCCACTCAGCTTCTTTGTCTGTATATTTTTTAGGCATTTCTTTTGTTGCTGGTTCATCAGATTCTTTGTATTCCAATAAAATCATTAATCTGATTTTCCAGCTTGAGTAATTTGCACCATCAAAAATGGGCATCATGATATCTTCAATTTTAGCTTGCTTAGCCATTTTAATTTCTTTTGCACTTATATTGTTGTATACTTGATTTTTTAATACAATAATTTTCTTCAATTGTTTCCAAAATATTTTTATAATCGGATTTCTTATATTTTCTTTCCAAAGAGCTTCTTTAGTTTCTAAATCGTGTTCTGGATTCACTTTTTGCTTTAGCCACAAAAACATGTGCTTAACCTCGAAATTGCCACGTGCTCTGTAATAGCACTTCACCACGTGTTTCAATTGCCGACTTTAATCTGCTGACATCGCACTTAAATCTTGATTAATTTACAAAAGTCTTTCTATTGTTTAGTAGCTGACGACTTTATCTTCGTCATTGAGCATAGATTTTATTGACTTTAACCCTTCTAGACCGGTTAATCTTCACTTAAACATTTTCTTCTGTGGATAGACGTTTCAATACGAAAATTTAATTTCAATGCTTTACAAGCATATAATTATTCCGAGAAAAAATTCTTCTTTTATTTCTCTGCTCTATTTTTCACTGTGCGATTCACTTTGTTAACAAAAACCGTTAACTACTTTTCCACGTGGCACTTTACTAACCTCACTTTTTAATCCTTCCTCATTTTTATATTTCCCTGAAGGTTTATGTAAAAATGGATTTAACGATTCCAACCACGCTCTGCTACCATGTTGGAGTGGTGGAATAAATAATAAGACTGAGGTTAGATAATAATAATATATTGTAAGTAAGTAATAACAAGTCGGCAGTAGCCTCAGTGAATATTACGTCCACTTCTATCGGAGTCTAACGACAGAGAGAGCGAGAACAGCGTGTACAGTATAATCAGCACTTAGAGTATAGCTTAGCTTCAGTAGCTATCGAGATCACATGATATACACTCACATACCATAGGAGGGGAGACTTATATGTGTGTGTTCCCCTCACACACTCCTTAGCGCGCTCACTCATTCTGTCGTGCACTATAGTCCATTACATATTGAACTTGGTTGAACTTGGCGATATATATTAATAAGATTATAATATTTACTCTATATTACAACAGCGTTGAACAACTACAAATGTTTTTTCTACTGTCAGATAATCATGTATGGTATTCCATAGTTTTTTTGAAGTGATTTGTTCGTTCTAATGATTAATTTAATAAGGTTACAATGATGATAACTATTACACTTGCAGTTTAGGCACTGGATCTTTGTTATTATATTTAAATACATTACACATTCCAAAAAGTCGCCAACACACTTTGACTATGTTAATTTATCATTTTTCAATTGACACACATCAATACACAGTTTACATCTCGCAGCGTAATACTTAATGTTTCAATATATTCTTTTAATAAATGTAAGAAATCTTGTTTAGTTTTCGTTAATGTGTCAGAAAATTCATTAATTGAATTTTTTTGAAACTTCTGAATAGAATGATATGACGATACTAGAATTTCAATAATTGAATCAAAAAACAAGATGTAACAATGTAAACTTTCTTATTTCCCACCGTTCTAGGTTTTAATAAATTATCATTCTTTATTAACTTTCGCTTTAACGTTTTAGTCGTCTGTGGTTGATATAATAAATCGATTTCTGGACACACTCTTAAATATAAACCTCTTTTAATATTTGATTCGGTTTTTTTACAATTTGATTCGGTATTGTGTATTGTAATCAAATCGGTATTTTCATCATCTGATTTGTTATTTATATCATCATCACATCTTTTAGGTGAATCGTGTTCCTTGAGAGATGACTCTTCGCAAGTATTATCGATTATTGATGTGATGTCTTGATCATGGAATCCGTCCATATCGTCTATATTGAAATCTAATTCTTCAACACTTGAGGAACTTCCTACGCTATCATTACTTGCAATACTACTGTTATAGTCCGAATCGTTTTTTTACGTCCCTTTCAATTTTCATATTAAAATAAATATTCATATTCGCTGTTATTTGCTGAGATGATTGAATGCTATTGTTCATGTTTTCTTATTTATTTTCTGTGTATTCAATATTTTTCAACAAATGTGGTACTACTGTCGGCATAGTACTAGTATCTTTGAATAAATAACATTCAAAATCATTTTTATAAGTTTTTAAACAGTTATCGAATAATGATAATTTTTCGACAAAATCGTCACCTTTATGCATCAATTTGGTATAAAGAACAAATTCCACGCAACATTTCATTATACTTTTACAAACGCTCTCGCTATAAAAAGCATTTCGTTCACATTCCATCCCTGTCATCACAACCCATTGCTTCGTTTTTTTTTTATAATTTTGACGATATAATTTAATATTTGAGGGCATTTATCATAATTTATCGTAGAAAAACTATTAGGATCCAAAATATTTTTTAAATCATTCTTTATGATTTCAACATTTTTTTTGATCATAAATTGTGTCAATTTCAAACTTCTTAATTTCAGCCATAAGATATTCAAAACATTCGCGAGTTTCTTTATTTTGAAATTCACTTAGAGCCATTACAAATACCTTTTCAAGTATTATCTCAAAAATTATGCAAACTTGTTAGTGAACTTAGTAAAATAATACAATAAACGTAAAAGTATTTAACCGAATTTAGAGAAATACTGATTATCGAATCTCAATTTAAAACTGTAAGTAATAGTAATCTGATATCTGTATAAATAGTACAACTCGGCAACGTATCTTCTTTATTTTCAGTCAGATCTAGAAAACAGCTCGTCAAATAATCCTCGATATATAAATGAACGTAAAAACGCAATTTGATGCTACATACAGATTATATTTGTAATGGACTATTAATTGTTTAGGTATAGGTGCACCAGCTATCATAATTTCATGAAAAAATCTTCTGAATATGGCCATACTATTTTTATTTTCCTCTGAACAATTGACAGATTGGAATAAATTCGTCATTAATTTTCGTATTGAAACTGTATAAATTAATAACCTCACTTTTTGTTCCATCCAAGTGAACCAAATAATTTCACACTATTTAATTAAAGGCAAAACAATCCAGACGATAAGAGAAGTCAAGAAAAAGGATGAAATAATTATAAATTGTTTAAATAAAGATGTAAGTAAAGGACATAAATTACTTAAAGCAAAACTGTTAGAATCATCTAAAGTCAACAAAGAACAAGTCATGGGGATTGATAATTTTGAAAATATGGATGACAAAAATATAGAGAATGGCATCAATGAGAAAAATTTCAGCAATTTTAAAAGAAAATGTATATCTTGAACTTCTACAAAAACAGTAAAACTGAACTGCAGACAGTGATTTTAGAAATACTTGCCGAGCATGTTAAAGAAAATAAAAATAGACTCTTTGTAGGGTATTAAAACAATTGTGGCAGGTTCGGCCACAACTGTAATAAATGTTATAATAATAGTATCTGTTTAAAGTGTGCTGGGGAACATAGAACAAGAGAATGTCAAGTTAATAAAATCAAATGTGCAAATTGCGATTTCAGCAATAGCAGATATAAGACAAAGATCAATACAAAACATGTGGCAACAGACAGCCACGAGTGCGAAATTCTGCAAGCTAAGTTGAGAAAGTTTGTTAACCTCGCCGATTATACTATACGACCAACATTACCAAGATACTTGTTAGCACAGTAGAAAATCACATCAGCTAAATGTATGACAAAGAGAGTATCTGGAATATCTACGAATTCACCACAATCAATTAATACACAAATATCAGAAAGGTTAAGGAGTAGGAAATAAACAAAAATGGATCAAGATCTTAATTTTGAAGATATAAGCAAGTTTAAAAGTGAAGTAGAAGATATTAAAACGCTCAATAAGACAATAATGAAGAAAACGAGTTTAATTCTCTACGTAAATATAAGAAGTCTGAATGCGAATTTTAAAAAATTAGAAACTTTTATTGAATGTTTAGCAAAGAAGACATGTAATATAATATGTACAGAAACATGGAACTTGCAATATCCTCAATCCTATCAACTGCAAGGTTATAAAAGTTATTGAAATGAAAGTAAAATCAATAAGGCAGATGACGTTATAATATGTATTAAAAATAACATATATGATAATACGAAAATAGAAACGGTTGATAGTTTGAGTGTTGTAAGTACAGATGTTAATGAATAAAAATTTCTGCAATGTACAGGAGCCATGATATACCAAAGTTGGAATTTGTGAATAACGTAAGAAAGTTTTTGTCAAAGAATAGAAATATTTAAAAACATTGTATATTTTGGGATTTTAATATCGACATATTAGAAAAAATGTAGTAAAAAATGTAGCTAGTGAAAAATAATTAGTCAGGAATCTATAAATATTTATCTTGAACATGAATATGCACCATATTTTAGAGGAATTACGCGACCATCTATAGAAATGGAGAAGGATACATGTACTGATAACTGTTTCGCTAAAACTAGAAATATTGAACTTGAGTCTTTTAAATTAAATAATACTTTTAATGACCACTATCCGCTGTTTATAAACACGGATTAGCTCAAGTTACAGAAAGAACGCGAAAATGTTATCACATACATAAATTATAGTAAATTAAAAATGATGCTAAAAAACTTGATTGGCAGTCGTTATTAACAATACAAGACCCCAATGAAGTCCCCCAATGACACATAACTGTATCAGAAGAGCCACGTACAACAAACATTTAAATAGAAAAAATAATAATTCATTACCAAGAAAAATTGGATAACCGGAGCAATACAAGTGTCTTGTAAGACGAAAGAAAATTAGTATAATCTATGGAAAAAAACAACAAACTCAGTACTAAAACATGAATACAAGAATTACGAAAAATTTTAAATAGAGTCATTAAAGATGCAAAATACAAATTTGAAAATAATGAAATAAAAATAAATATCGGCAATCCAAGACAGCTATGGAATATCATTAATACTAATCTGGGAAAAATATTTAAAAAAGCAAGACACTTGAACATTTAGTTGTAAATAACCAAAAGATAGAAGACAAGGTTCTTATAGCGAACACAATGAATGAGTATTTTTGTAAAGTAGGCATTGATTTAAGTAACCAAATTCCAAATTAGGATACTAATCAACTAAAACTCGCAGATAGAAATGACAAATCAATTTTCTTATATCCAACAAATATTTTTGAAATTCTAAAAACTATAGATTCCATGAAGAAAAAAACTGGTGGTGTTGATAATATCAAAGTCATTGCAAGTGATATAGCGATACCGTTGGAACACTTTTTTAATATGTGTATCCAACAATCAACGTGGCCAAACGCACTAAAACGTACTGACATAGTCTCTATATTTAAGGCTGGAGGTAGGTCTTATGTCGAATTACAGACCAATTTCTCTTATATCAAACTTAGCAAAAATTTTAAAGAAAATCATATACAATAGATTGTATATGTTTTTGACGGAATGTAAAATTATATCAGACAATTACTTTGGCTTTGTTAAAAATAGAGGCACTACGGACGCGTTAAATTATGTATCGAATATTATTTATAATAGTATATATAAAAGCAAGCCTATTATTACTACTTTTTTGGATTTAGCTAAAGCATTTGACACTGTAGATCACAAGATACTATTAAAAAAATTAGATAGATATGGAATAAGAGGTAGTACCTTAAATATAATAGCCAGCTATCTCTCAGGTAGAAAACAATGTGTAAAAATGCAAAACTACAAAAGCGAATATAAAGAAATATCGATTTGTGTACCACGGGAGATCATATTGGGACCATTATTTTTCATTCTATATGTGAATGATCTACTAAGAGATATGCAAAAAGATAGGAATATGTCTTATGCTAATGACACAGTTATCAAAGCGAGTGATAACATGTAGTCATCTGCCCAGGACAAAATTAATAATTATCTTAGTAAAGTCGCAAAGTGGCTTACTTTAAATAAGTTATCATTAAATGTTAGTAAGACAGTGTATATATCGTATAGTAGCTACTATGATAGCGTTCCTGACACGTTAGAAATTAAATTAGGTAGTAATATAATAAAAAGAGTAGAAAGTCATAAATTTCTTGGCTTACTTTTTGATTTTAATATGCAATGGGATAAACATATAAATTATATTGTCAAAATAACTAAGTATTTAATTTTCGTTTTTGCAAAAATTAAAAATTCAATTGACTGTAAAACATTAATGATGACTTATTACGCATCTTTTCGAAGTTTAGAAAATTATGGTATCATTGCCCGGGGAAGAGCGTGCAACAATTTTCTAAATTTAATCCAAAGAATACAAAAGAAAATATTAAAAATTATAAATAAAAATTACTTCACAACGCAAGACCCTCCTCTTACAGTAAGGCAACTATTCCAATTAGAGGCTGTGTCTTTCCATTACGTTACATTAAGAAACATATTCACTAAGAGCATTAGCAATAATAGAAATAAGATTATACCTTTGCCAAGAATAAATAAAACGATTAGTAAAAAAAACAGCTATTTAGTAGCTATAAACGTATACAATGCATTAACTGGTGATCTCAAAAGCTTAATATAAAGCAAAGAAACACAATAAAGAAAAAATTAAAAGTGTTCACAAGGAAACGTTATGTACTGTAAACAAAAAAAAAAGGGGGAAAAAAGTTTTTAACACGCAGTTTTTTATTTTATTACATTATATTAGTTGTTAAGTCTATTTTAATTAGATTTTCAGTTTGTGTCTGTACCATTCCTATGTACAGGCAACTCTGTTTGCCTTTATAGAATGCCTTTTCAAAGCATATGTATATGATCAATAAATAAATAAATGAACATTTTACATACATCATCAGAGATGATCTTGAGATTTGATCTAGATGAAAGGGATACTGCGAAAAATTATTTTAGCGGATATATCTTTTTTTAAAGCTATGTGTTTGTGAATCCCTATTGAAAAATCTCACGTGAGATCTCAGGTGAGATCTCAGGTGAGATCTTACGCCAAAATCTCACCTGACCAATTTTTTGTTTTTTACGCGTTTCAAACCATTTTTAGTCAATTATAATAGTATAAAATTAAGCATTTTGGTTGGTTAACGTGTTAATCAAATGAAGGCATTTTTAACTAAAATAAATATCTGAATTTCTTATAAATGGTCTAACTCCACGGTAATTAGTAAATAAGGTGACATCTAAATCGTAACATGTTTACGGGGAAAATATTTTATATATACCCGATAGTAAAAAAATAACCATGGCGTGTCGCTTTTAAATACGAATTGGGCCACCGGTTTGCCAACTGATGCTAAGTGTTTCTACCAGGATAGTGGCTTTTTTGAAAAAAACTTTATCAAACTCACAAAATTTATCACAAATTATGACTTAAAAAAAATAAGGTCCAATTTTTGAAAAATTTTCTAAGTTTGAATCTTTTTTAAAAAGTCGCCAAACCACTAAAAATAGTTTAAAACGGAAAAAAAACAAGAAATTGGTTAGGTGAGTTTTTGTCGTGAGATCTTACCTGAGATCTCACATGAGATCTCACGTGAGATTTTTCAATAGGGACATGAAATGACGAATGATGTATATATTTATGCATATCACAAGATGTAATCTGCAGATTTGGTCCAGATGAAAGGGATGCTGCAAATAATTATTTGTGCAGATATGATCTTTTTTTTTAAAGCATCGTGTTTGTGCAACAATATAAATTTCTTTTAATAAATCATAGTTTATAATCAAATAGATGTTTTAAACAAACATTACAATACATTATATATTTTGAATATGCATTATATATTTCGGTTATAATATCTAAATATATATTAAAATAAAGAAAAGCAAAATTAAAAGAAAAAAAAGGGAAAAAGATGGAAATGAAAGCACTAAAGAAGGGTGTACAAAAGGCTCCAGTAAAGTAAAATAGCAAAGAGAAAGACTTACCCGCCTAGATGCGTTAGTCATAAAAGCCGCAGGAGAAAACACATATGCTGAAATTCTTATGAAGATGAAAGCAGACCCCAAACTGGAGGCACTTGGGAATAGCGTTTAACAAAATACGCAAGATGACCTTTATTATTCCCAAAAAATGTTATTTGCTACAACGTTATTTTTCTCAAAATCATTAAAAAAATATGTATTTGTTTTATCTGCCACATACTGAGGTGACCATGCTGCTGGGAGCTACACATGCCCAGTATACCGAGCGGCAGTAGAGAAGTTGAAGAAACGAAGAGAATGAAGATAGTACAGTTGAACTTGAATCACTGCGAGACAGCAAATGATTTACTTAACCAGTACGTGCATGATACGGAGGTCGACGTAGCCATTATATATGAACCATACAGGGTTCTGGACGAGACATCGTGGGAAACAGACGACACTGGCAGAAAAGCGATCTGGGCATGTGGGAACGTGGCATTCCAGGAAAAAATGTTGACCAGCGAGGAAGGATTTGTTCGTGCAAAGATAGCAGGAATACACGTATACAGCTGCTATGCTTCGCCTAACGCACCTATCGAACAGTTCAAGCGGCAGTTAGATCGACTCGTGCAGGATATTGCGGGAAGAAAGCCAGAAATTATCGCAGGTGATTTTAACGCATGGGCTGTAGAGTGGGGCAGTCAAAAGACTAACCAAAGAGGACGAGTACTGCTAGAAGCATCTGCCCTCCTAGACTTAGTGTTAGTTAATCAGGGTAGCACTAACACCTTTAGAAGAGGAGACGCAGGATCTATTGTAGACCTGACCTCTGTTAGTAGTTGCCTTATTGGCTCAATTGACAAGTGGACCGTAAGTAAACACTACACAAATAGTGATCACCAGGCCATAATAATGAAGGTAAGAAAATCAGAACAGAGACCCAGCGCAAGTACAAGGACCAACAGAGTCGGTTGGAAAGTGAAGGATTATGATAAGGAGATGTTCCTACTGGTACTGGAAGAATTGCAACTCTTGGGGATGGTGAACAGCAAGGCTGAACAGGTGATGGGTAATATCACACGAGCCTCTGACGCGGCCATGCCGAGAAAAGTGGCCAATTGTAGACGACCACCAGTATACTGGTGGGACAAAGAAGAGAAGACCAGAAGAAGAGAATAACGGGCAAGAAAGAAATACTACAAAACCGGAAGAGGCCAGGAAATAGTAGATGCCCGCGGACAAGAAATGAAGGACACTAAGAGGAAGCTTAAGAAGACAATTCGCGAAAACAAGCGACGGTGCCTTAAAGAACTACAAGATGAGGTCGAACAGGACCCTTGGGGTCGACCTTACAAAATAGTAATGAAAAAGATTAAAGGAAGCTACGTACCCCCTCCAAAATGCCCGGAACTATTACACCGGGTAGTGACCACACTGTTCCCCAGGCAACTGGAAGAGCCAAGTGTCATCGAAAGAGGTGCAAATGAAAAGGCTGTTCCACCGATCACGATTAAGAAATTATTAGCCGTCTGCAGAAGGGTAGGAAACAACAAGGCCCCAGGGCCGGATGGCATTTCCAATATTGCATTGAAGCATGCCATCCATGCTCACCCAGAGGTCTTCGTAGACTTGTACAATCCATGTCTGAAAGAGGGAACGTTTCCCACAAACTGGAAGAAACAGCGTCTGGTGCTACTGCCAAAAGGAAAGAAGCCACCCCAGGATTCCTCATCATACAGACCGCTCTGCATGTTGGACACCCCGGGTAAGATCTTGGAACGCATAATCTGCGTCAGAATAGATCATTTTATAGAAGGAAAAGGTGGATTAGCGGAACACCAATATGGCTTTAGGAAGAATCGTTCAACCCTGGACGCAGTTAGCCTAGTGATCGACACTGCGCAAACAGCGATAGAGGGGAAAAGATGGAAGGGCGGAAAGAAGAAGTACTGCGCCATAGTTACATTGGATGTCAAAAATGCATTCAATTCGGCCAAATGGAGTGAAATACACAAAGCACTCCGGAAACAGAATGTGCCCTTATATATAAGAAGAATGATGTCCGAGTATTTAAAGGACCGAATCCTATTATATGATGCAGAGGACGGTACTAAGACCTATAAAGTTACAGGAGGCGTACGCCAAGGGTCAGTGCTCGGCCCACCGACGTGGAACATCATGTACGATGGGGTACTAAGAATACAATTACCTGAAGGAGCATCAGTCGTGGGCTTCGCTGACGACTTAGCAGTAGTGGTAGTAGCGAAACATAAAGAAGAGGTGACAGAAATAGCGGAAGAGGCGACCCGTATAATACACGAATGGATTACGGAGACGGGTCTGGAACTAGCCAGCCACAAAACGGAAGTTATTCTTATCTCTAGTAGGAAGAAGATGAAGGAAATAATAAACAAAGTCACGCTATGTTCTTTCTAAGATTTTCCCTAACACCTCTTTTTCGAGAGAGAGAAAAAAAAGACAGATAGACAGACAGACAAAGACAGCCAACCGTCACAAAGTGGGAAATATTGGAATATTCTCTTGTTAAAAGAGAATTCTTAACAAATCGTTACCATTTTTATTTTTTGGTAGAAATACTCGAAAATAGTTGTACTGTACCTAGAAATTGCAGAAATTTCGATATGAAAATTATGGGTTTCAAAGCTTTAAGTCGTAAAATATATGGTTTTGTGATTCGGCATAAAATAACTTGTCATCAATTATGGTTCGAAAAATCAAAAATTCGTTGTAAATTTCGCTGTCCCCAGTGTTTTGTTTGAAAATATATACATATTTGAAAAAGCGTGCTTTACGTGTTTTTGCTCTATGTTGTAGGTCATATTTAGCGGTCGCAAGATATCGAAATTTTCGGAATTCCTACGTGAAGTACAATTATTTTCGAGTATTTCCACCTAAAAATTGTTACGATTTGTTAGGAATTCTCTTGTAACAAGAATTTTGGTAGTAACGGGCCCCTCGAAAGTATTGTTTAACGATGGTGCCTGTAGGGTTCCGGGGTCGAAGGGTTGCACTGCCTACGCTATATAAAAAAAAATACACACACACGCACGTTTTATTCTCAAACAAATCGAAAACATTATTAAAATATAACATTTTCGTTATCCGTGATTTATTTCTTGGCTATCACTGTTGTCTGTTTCTGTTTATCTCCAGTTACAAACAGTATATTATGCAACGGGTACAGAAAGACTGCATTTTCAAAACGAGAGTTTACAGCACGAGCCGAAGGCGAGTTTTTTAAAACGATATTTTATACCACGAGAGCCGAAAATTCACATTAAAGTTGTGATTTTGAGGTTATAGTGATATAAACTTTGTTTTAATGTTCTCGTAGCTAAGCATATTTAAAACGGCCGGAAACGACAATAAAAATTTGAATATTATTTTTAATAATTTTTTTCTAAGCAAGAAGCGTATTGTAACATATTTTTATTACACCATTAATTATTCAAAACATCTTTAATTAAAATATTATAGGGCCATTATATATATTCTGTTGTGGAATACTTTGGAATAGAAGTTTGAGGTGTTGGTTCAAGTTTCCTTTCGATTCTGAAAGATTCATGACGCAATTGCTCTTGCAAGGATAATAAGTTGGTAAATCTATAACCTGTAACGGCTTCATGTAGTTCCAAGGTTCGAGTTATAACAACATCGTACAGATATTTGGTATTATCATTAACCAATTGCCTCTGAAAATAATAATATTCCTTTAATACAAAGTTTAGTTTACAAATGTTTACAAAAAATAGTTGATATAATAATATTGTTCTAAATTATTTGTTGTAACATACACATACATACATATATTCCTTCGTATATCATTCATTTGAATCGGCTCAACTATATAAAGGAAAATACAATTAACAAAAGTCATTTTAATATTTATAATTTAAAATTTATATTATCGTGGTACACTCGAACTTCATATAATACTAAAAAAATAATCTGTGACAGTGCACACGCATGTATCGGAAGCGGCACGTACCAGTATGCATACGCTTGCGAGCTGTGCACATACGCACACGCACACGCGCGCACACACACACACGCACGCACACAAACACACAGACAAATAAAATGAAAATAGTGCAGTTGAATATAAATCACAGCGCGACTGAGTCAGTATGTCCGTGAGACAGTTATTGACATAGCCATCGTCTGTGAACAATACAGAGACCTGGACGAACCATTGTGGGATATGGACAGTACTAATAAAGCAGCGATATGGGCATGCGGAGACGCCGCTTTCCAAAAAAACATGACAAGACGTAATGGAGGATTCGTACGCGCTAAGGTCGCAGGCGTACACATTTACAGCTGCTATGCTTCTCCTAACACGTCGATAGAACAATTTAGACAATCGTTGGACCAGATAGTATAGGATGCTGTAGGAAGAAAACAGGTACTGATAGCAGGCGATTTCAACGCCTGGACAGTAGAGTGGGGCAGCCAAGGGACGAACAAAAGAGGACGAGCGCTATTGGAAGCATTCGCTCTCCTTAACTTGGTCTTAGCTAACCAGGGATGTTCTTACACATTTCAAAGAGGAGACGAAGGGTCCATCATAGATCTCACGTTTGCCATCAGCTGCCTGATTGGCTCAATTAGGTCGTGAACGGTGAGCGATTATTACACAAATAGTGACCACCAATCGATAATAATGGAGATAAGAATATCAAAACAGAGATCGGTTGGAAAACGAAGGATTATCATAAGGAGATATTTCTGCTGGCTCTAGAAGAAATACAGCTATCTGGATCTGCGAATGATAAGGTCGAGCAGGTAATAGGAAATATTACCTGAGCCTGCGACGCACTATGGGATATTTTGACTTTTCCTGTTTCAAAATCAAATAAGTCCGAATCCAGTCGGTCGATCAACATGAAATTTTTGGAAGATGATATTCGAATTATCAGAAATCACAGAAAAATGACCAGAAATGTTGATGTTTACTGTATGGTCCAGGATAACTCGTTAAAGTTCACGGTTTCCGCAAAAAAATCACAAAAGTCACTATAGATCAATGGAATTTTTTTTTTATTTATTGTTTGTAAACGATATTTTTATGTATTTTTTCCAGCTAAATTCAAATCTGCCCCTTAAAATTTTGTAGGATTTTTTTTTTCATCCAGAAAATCGGGAAAAACGTGTAGAATCGCCAAAATTTTGTCTTTTATGACTCCGTAGGATTTGTTCTCATACTATACAGTCATAAAACTGTGTCATTTTATGTTTTTTACAAAGCTGATGATAAATATATGTTTGATTATATAAACTGTATAATAAATACGTCATACGACCCACATTTACGCATGAGCGCGCGTGTTTTAGCGCAAAAAAGGAAATAACTCTTTATTTGCAGGGGTTTGGGATTGTATAGATCGCGATTCTGATTGTCGTGTGTGCATATATACACACACACATATATATATATATAGCGATGAATATTCGAATTCGAAATTTCTACGTGTTCTCTAGTCCAATTTCTATAAGGAAATCTACGAAATCTCGAAAACATGCTCCCAGTATGGATAATTTTAACAATTTCGGCTGTACCTATTTACTTACCCTCCACAAAAATGAAAAATTTTCTAGTGAATTTGTTCCTTACATAGCCCTCTATGATTAGGAATTGTCCCGATTCGATGTCCCGTGAATAGTTAATTCGCGACATCAATATTAATAAGTGCAATTTTCAATCCTCGTAAAATAACTTTTCACACTTTTAAAATGCATATTTACTTATTTTCCTTATAACTTTTTCTGTGATTAATTTAAAATAACGGTACCGAAGTATGTTTATTAGACCACAAATACGTACGAAAAAACCGACCTAAAGTAGCTCTATCTGTTATTGGAAGCTGGAAACATCAAATTATCCATACTAGGCATTATGTATACTGGGCACATCCCCCCTAATATATTTAAAAAATATGCACTTACGTAAATATTCATAGTTAATTTCGTCTTCGGATTAGTAATAAAGTAGACAAAATATGAGATTAAGGTAAGAGATTAAGTAATTGTATTCGTAGAAATGTTACGAATAGTTTAATTACAAATATAATACAATAAATTGAACTATTATGCTATTATATATACTAAATATTTTGTGATTCAAATTCATCATTTGTGATCATTTCAGTCTCGTCCTTTTCAGAATCACTGCATTCGTCGTCAATTTCTACTTCATCAAATGTTGACTCAAGAAGACTAAAAAATTATATCAATTTTAAAATAAAGGAGACAAATAACACATTTTTATTTCCAATACTCACTTTTTCTTTATGTAATTCCTAACTTCAGCTGAAATTTTATGTTTGCGCAAAACAGCTATTCTCTTTTTTATTCCGATGAGGGATATTAAAGGATCACTCATTTCAATCGCTCTATTGTATAAATCTGTAATACGATTTATTCGAGAATTTTGACGACAATGATCTTGTGTGTTTGACCTATAGTACGTGTGCCATGATTCTAGCCCATCTTCTGCAAAGTATGCCATAGGAAGAGGGAAATTTCTAGCGATCTGACACCCGTGTACCAAAAGTTTGTGTGTAGTTGGGTTCATTTTTGCCCACGGGTATAGCGTATAATATAATTTATACGTATCCAAAGAAAATGTTTCCATTTTCTCTAAATTTAGTCGTTTTTTGCATTTAAATGCTGCGAGAACTATTGCTATGTTTGTAACCAACTGTTTGTCAAGTTTTAGTGCTTCCGCAAAAGTAGATGGTTCTCTGAAACATATGCGAGCTAGATTGCCTGTATTGGTTGTCCCTGTACCTTGGAGAAGTTGATCCGCTCTAATATGAAATTTTACATACAATTTTTCTTTGACAACATTTTCCCTGTCTTTGTATTTATCTAAAAAATTAAAATATTTTGTAGTAAATAACCTACTTAAATTAACAATTATTTATCTTACAAATTTATTTTGCATTCTGTAATTAAATCAAGTACATGATTGAGTTCGATTCTCTTTAGTATATTATAATTATTATTTTGTTTTAATATTTATTTATTAAAATTATTTAAAGTAATTAATTTGTAATTAATAATTTCTATAATTTTTGTTATTTTAAAAGATATCATTCATTCTTACATATAATTATAAAAGCGCAAATAAAATCTAACATAGCTAACAAAATAAAATATCATTATCAAAATACAGATTTAAAAAGTGCATAAAGACCATATTAAAACTGTAAAGTAGAAAATTTAAAACATTTAACGTCAAAATAATTAACTATAATAATTACTTGAAATTGTAAAATAATTTCTTTTTTCTTGGACAAATGAATAAGTAATCATATATTGTTAAAAATAAGTAATAGTTCGCACCTTTATCTTTGTCAGTTCTCTCCCAGTGCTTGAAATGTTTGCGGTAACTTATATTCATTAAGTGTTCAAAGGCTTTAATCTCACAATGTACAATACCTAATCCATAATTTAATGAATGAAAATTTATTTTTTAAGTCATGAAATGCCGTCGTTGTGAGATTACAACATGGGCATCTTGACGAAGACGGATTGTCAGTAATCGTATTCAAACATTTGCCGTCGAATAAAGTAGGGAAAACTTCATATTGAAGACGTACTGATTTTCCTTTTTCCAAGGTAAAGGTATACGAAGAAAGAAACTTTATTTCTATAAGTAATCGTGCGTACTCTTTTTTTGTATTTTCAAGGGTTTCTTTCTCATAACAAAGTATCACAGGTCTAAAAAATCTTATACTCATGGGAGTTGGGTTTATCCAATTGCACTTACTATTTGTTGAGTGAAAAAGTTGAATCACTCCAATACAAGTAACAAAGAGTGATACTTGAGCGTTTTTATTTTCATACTCTACATTTTCGAACTTTTGCTGAGGATTTTTATGACACCAAGAACTATCAAATCCTATTGATAGACGCATCTGCAAGTTACGATATGTTTCATCAGGCCAGTCGTGTTTTATTGCTTTGAACAATCGCTCACCAGTAATATTGAGTAGCTCTTGTAAACTAACGCAGACCTCGATATCATTTATTATTTTATATTTACGTGGATAACAGTTTTTCTTTTCTTTCATGACAATGGTATAACACGGATAAAAATCGCAGTCTAATGCTTTTGTATCAGCCATTATTGCTTCATATTGCCGTCTTGTGTACTCGTTTGTAATTAAGAAAGCTAAGGCCGAACTGGGCGTATGCCTTTCTCAAGGATCATTTATTTCGTTTTATTCATCCTATCTGTTGTTACTTTTCAAGTTTATCATATTTTTTGCGATAGATATTACTGTCTCATTATAGTTGGGATAACTGAGCAGATTATGAGCTCGTCTACGCAAAGTTGATTCTGATGCATTTTTCAACGTACTTCTTTTTCGACCACTGTTAATGCTAAGTCGACCGCCTTTTTTTGGCCTTCCTTTTATGTTAGAATTCCTATTATTTTTCCTTTTTCGTCCCATATTGTACCTCTGATTAATTGGAGTAAAATTCACAAAAAGCTCTAATTTCGAATTATATTATAATCATACGGGTTTCTATATTTTGATAACTGAACTTATTGTAAAGAATATCTATAATACACAAACAAACAAAAATTATTATTTTAAAAGTACTATAATTTAAAGTAACTTTAAGATAACTATTCTTGTAAAACTAACAAATAAAATGTAAAATTTTAACAAATAAATTTATGACAATATCATTCAAATATACAAAGACGGTTACTTAAGTTTCTTATAATATGTTAATAGTAGCATTCATTATATTGCAAATACAACAGTTACTTAAAAAATTATAATTATTGTGATAAATAAAATAGTTGAAATAATATTATAGAGAAATGTTACTCTTTTACAAATTTTAAATACACTAATTTTTTGATGCTTTTATGAAAAAAAAAATATGGCTTTAAATGAGTTTTAAAATATTACTTTACACTTACCTTTATTTTATGTCATGATTACACGTGAAATGTACTATTAATTAAAAAAGTTAACACCACTTATGAAAATCGCGATGTAAGTAAATGTACGTATGAAATATCTTATTACCTCTTCGCTATGCACACATCAACTGTCAAAGTTATACTCATGACACGCTAAAATTACATTATGAACAACATTCTTTCAAAATAATAGGTAAAATTTCAAGAACTGTAGTTCTGACGAAGAAGAAAACGAGTCAGGAATCGGTAAAGTACACAGTTCTAAACAAAGCAAAACAACGCAGTTTCTCGTGTTTATTATTTTGATGTATTAAAACTGTAAATTACAATATACCTATTACATGTTGATTAAATTTTTTTTTAAATAAATCTTATTGCCGATTTATATAAATTTCAAAATTTAAATAACACCTCATTTATGCAGATAAATGTGATTGAAAATTGCATGGGTGGTTATAAAGTTTTGGACAAACTCATTTCTATGTATTGTTTCGCCTCACAGGAACCTAATTATAGATTAATTATTATATTATAGATTTTATTATTTATTTATTTAAAAAATAAATTTTTATATTCTTATATTATTAATAATACATACATAGCATAAATATTAATTCGTTTGCATATACCAAATTTATCAAAACATGACAATATTTGATCAAACTTGAAGATACAACCGAATGACTAACATAATTATTTAAGGGGATATCTGCGACAAAAAATATGAGCCAAAACAATAATTAAATTTAAGAAAAGTAAGGTGTCATGCGTAGTTGTAAGCTAGTTTAAAGTTTTGTAACCCCCCTGCAATTTTAAATCACGTTTATCTGCATTCATAACGTGTTATTTAGAGTTAGAGACGATCGAACGTTCAAGAGGACCTAAAATAAAGTTAGATTAGTGATTAGTGGGATAAAACACATAAAAATAAACTTTTTATCTAATTTTTTGCTTACTTTTGCGAGTCTTATCCGAGTAAAACTTCTTTTTGGAGTATTTTTTGAGGTTATGAAGGAACCGGGGCTACATAGGCCAAAAACAATGGTGGATTCGTGTTCAGCGGACAAAAATACATAAGGATAAGCTTTTTTCTCATTTTTTCTCTGCTCCAGCAAGTATTAAATAAAGATTTGTTTCCTTTTTTGCGCTAAAACGCGCGCGCTCATGCGTAAATGTGGGTCGTATGACGTATTTATTATACAGTTTATGTAATCAAACATATATTTACCATCAGCATTGTAAAAAATATAAAATGACAGAGTTTTATAACTGTATAGAATGAGAACAAATCCTACAAGATTTTAAGGGGCAGATTTGAATTCAGCGGGAAAAAATACATAAAAATATCGTTTACAAACATTAAATATAAAAAATCCATTGATCTACAGTGACTTTTGTGATTTTTTTGCGAAAACCGTCAACTTTAACGAGTTATCCTGGACCATACAGTAAGCATCAACATTTCTGGTCATTTTTCTGTGATTTCTGATAGTTCGAACATCATCTTCCAAAAATTCATGTTGATTGACCGACTGGATTCTGACTTATTTGATTTTGAAACAGGAAAAGTCGAAATATCCCATAGTGCGACGCAACGATGCCAAGGAGAGCTCCCAACAATAGACGACCGCCAGTATACTGATGAGATAAAGAAATTGACGCGGCTCGCAAAGAGTGTACTTGGAGCATATTTCAATCGTCGAAAAATAATCGCGAGTACTTTTTGATTGTCGTAAATCACTCGGAGCAATTTTTGATGGTCGAGAAACACTCGTGAATACTTTTCAATCGACGACGCAGTTTCTCGAAGGAGATCGCATAACCTGCACGTAGCACACGACGCACTAACCTCGAGTCACAACAGTACGGAAGTGCGTCGCATGCCGCCATTTTCGGTTGCCCGGCGAAATATTCCATCTTCAGAAATCAATTTTTAAAATTGATTTAAAATTGAATAAACACAAGGGTAATCGTATAATCGTGGTTTCTAGCATTATTTGCCACGGCCTATCGAATGGAAGGGCTTAGAGCACCTTACCTAACTTTTATTTATGCATCATTTTATTAAACCTAGGGCCGTAAAAAAACCTTACGACTCGGGGAAAAAAGGATACGGTAACTTTGTAGAGAGTGTTTTGACCTTTAATTACCCCCCCCCCAGTTTTATTTGCGCTCACGCTATTTTTTCTGAATCACTAAAAAAGTAATGTGTCCGCTTTATCTGCGACATACTGTATAAGAAGGAGTATGTCTGATTACCTGAAAGACAGAATCCTTTTGTATGACACAGAGAGCGTCACGAAAACCTATCAAGTAACTGAAGGGGTCCCACAAGGGTCAGTGCTTGGCACATTATTGAGGAACATCATGTACGATGGAGTACTTAGGCTAAAGCTACCCGAAGGAGCAACAGTTGTAGGGTTTGCAGATGACATTGCAGTAGTGGTAGTAGCAAAGCGAAAGGAAGAGGTGACGGAAATCGCTAATGAGGCAGTAGGCATAATCTACGATTGGCTAAAGCAGACTAGACTTTAGCTTGCTAGCCATAAAACGGAGGCTATCCTTATAACGTTTAAGCAGCATCTCGAGAGGGCGAGCAATAAGGCAGCAAAAGTCAGTGCTGCACTATCGCGACTAATGCCAAATGTAGGTGGGCCAACGCAGGGTCGAAGGTTTCTCCTAGCCAGTGTAACTACATCAATTATGTTATACGGTGCCCCAATATAGGCGGACGCTATGTTGGTGAAGACCTATGCACGAAAGCTGTCAACAGTTTATAAGAGAAGTGCATTGCGGGTCGCTTCTGCCTACCGAACAGTATCAGAAGATTCAGTGTGCGTTATTTCAAGTATGCCGCCTATTGACCTTCTAGCAACAGAACGAAAGAATATATACGAAGAAAGCCAGCGTGGTGACAATACTCAAAAGGAATTTTGCAAATCCGCAAAGGAACAAACCCTAGCTGAGTGGTAGAGACGATGAGACTCGAGTGGAAAGGGGCGATGGACGCACCGCCTCATACCACGTATTGTTGGCTGGACCAATAGACGATACGGAGAAGTGAATTACTACCTTGCGCAGTTTTTCAGCGGACATGGGTGCTTTCGAGTCTACCTACACCGCTTCAAGATAAAGGATAATCCAAATTGCCCAGTATGTTTGGAAGCAAACTAAGATGCGGAGCATGTCTTCTGTAACTGTTCGCGATACGAAATGGATCGAGAAGAACTCGAGCGATACCTTCAGACTAGGGTGATCCCTGAGTCAATGATGACAGCTATGCTAGCGTCGAAGGATAGCCGGTGCGCAGTAAACAACTACGTAAGGACTATTCTCAAAAAGGTTAGAAATGACGTAGAGAATAGAAGGGAAGGACAAGGCGAAATATCTGAGTAAAACTGTTGCTAGACGAAGGCCACCAGGTAATAGATACGAAACGCTCCTTGGACTGATGCAGAGGAACGTGGGTGTCGGGGTTGAGTCTGTCCAGATGATGGCTGGTCGATGCTGCTCGAAGTAGACAACCAGTCGATGCTGTAGGAAGCAGACGGCTGAACGATTCAGAGTGGAGAAGACCGCAGGACGATGCAGAATGAAGAAGACAAACATAATAAAAATCTGTATATTTATAAAAGAATCGATGTGCTAAGTGAGCTCTGACATTTTTCTGATCAACATTTTGCAACAAAAATTTTTGAAATAAAGGAAAAATATAAAATTTTTACGGTAAAATGAAGCGTTTATATTTCCTGCGCACAGACACCGCAAAATAGAATGAAAATATATGAATTTACAAGTATTGCAATTTTAACAAAATTGATCAAATATAATATATCTTGCATTTTTCCAATCAACATTTTGCTTAAAGAATATTTAAAAAAAAGAAATGTAATATTGTTTACAGTAGAATGAAAGATCCTTATCTTTCGCACATATATACTGCAAATAAGCACGATAAAAATGTATAAATTCACAAATATTGAGAGAATTTTAGCAAATTGATGAAATATAATATTTTTCTCAACACGTGCATAAAAAAGACTCGTTTCCATGCATCTAAAGTGAATGGCAAGCTATTCATTTCGAGCGTGCGGGAGGGAATGGTTATTCGCTCGCGCTACTCAAAAAGACTCAAAATGAATCAAATTTTTAAAAAATTCTGAAAAATTTTGAAAACTTGCCATTCACTTTATATGCATGACCCCCCCCCCCCCCCTAGTTGCACAATATACTATTAACACTCTGTTCGCAAAACGCGATTTCTCGGGCTCGATTTCCCTGCGCGAAACACACCATCCTTTAAAGAAACATAATAAAAATAGAGTCTGTCTAGGCGGCGTCTTTTCGCGTACGCGAAACCCCTTTCGCGTACTCAAAGCCCCCCTCGCCCTTACCCCAAATTTACCCCACTTTTCGTGCGCGACGATTTGGAAAACTCTTTTGCACGCGAAGAAATTTTTTCGTAGGCTTCGCGCGCGAACTGCACTTTTCCGAGACGCTTCGCACGCGAAATGTCCCAAATTTGAGTCACTTTCGCGCGCGAAGGATCTCAAACCTGACTTTTGCGCGCGAAGTATTACAAATTTTATGTACGCGAAAAATGTATTAGCTACGTTATAAAATGACATTTATTTATTTATTTATTTATTATTCCAGAAAATGTACAAGATATGAAGTTCATATCTGTAATCCTGCAGAGGTACACAGTAGGTACCCGTTGGCAGGCCTGGTTACAAAAAAGAAAATACAAAAAATACTTATAATTAAGACTTAAGACTATTTATATACAGATATTTATATACGTTTATTACAATATTCTAACAGAATTTGTTGCGCACGCGCCATTATAACAATTTTATAACTCTAGACCTTAACAATTATATTTTATCCACTCTTTAATAAGTCTCTTATGCGAGTGTTTTTCTATATTTAACGCTTTTAGGTTATTTGGCAGCTCATTGAACACATTAATTGCTTTCATGAAGCAATTCTTATTACTAATTCTTTTTTTCGTTTTAGGTATAATAAAACTTTTGTTTCTCTTAACACTATCTGATGCTAAATATTTGTCTTTCAGATCATTGTAATGTACTTTCAAAGATTCTAGTGCGAAAAGTTGTCCTATATTTAATGGGTTTTCATTCACTATGAAATTATTTTTATTGACAATTCTTAAGATTTCGTTCTGAAGCTTTTGTAATTTGACTCGACAATTACTATTGGCTCCGCCCCAAGCTATTATACCATAGCTTATTACGCTATGGAAGAAAGCGTAATAAATCATTCTGAGTGTCTCTGTGTGCATGTATTTAGAAATTTTTTAAAAAAGATATACTAGGTACTTAGTTTTATCAATTATGTATTGAATATGGCTGTCCCACTTTAGATTGCTGTCAAAGACAATCCCTAGATATTTAATATTTTCTACTCTAGTTACGTTTTTATCAAAAATTTTTACATTTATTTGAGCTGGAACGCTACCAATACTACTTCCAAATGTCATGCACACATTTTTTCCTACATTTAATGACAATTTGTTTACAGCCAGCCACTCAGCTATCACAGATAAAAACTTGTTCATGCTAACTTGGGTTTCTAGCCAATCCTTTCCAGAAGCTATGATAGCAGTATCGTCAGCATACGAAATTATTGACTCAGTAGGAACCTCCTTTAATATATCGTTAATGTATATAATGAAAAGCATCGGTCCCAAGATCGTCCCTTGAGGGACACCAGTATTAACTTCTAAGCTATCACTCTCAGTACCATCTATTTTGACTAATTGGTGTCTATTACTTAGATAGCTGGATAGGAGATCCAACGCTTGACCCCTGATTCCAATACGATATAATTTCGCAAATAGTATACTGTGATCTACAGTATCAAACGCTTTCGCCAAGTCTAGGAAAGTTATTATTATAGATTTGCTCTTATCAACATTGTTATACCGTACGTTAGTTAAATAATTCAGTGCATCTTTAGTACCAATCCCTCTCATAAAACCAAATTGTTGCTTTGATATAATATTGCACTGTTCAATAAAATCATGTATTCTATTGTATATAATTCGCTCAAAATTTTTTGCAACATTTGATATGAGAGAGATAGGTCGATAGTTCGTTATTTTATTTTTTTCTCCTGATTTATATACCGGCACTACTTCGGCCCTTTTTAGGGCATCTGGCCATATCGCATTTTCAATACACTTGTTGAAAGTATGGGTCAGAGGATCTGCTATTTAGTTTCTTACATAGTAGTTTCAAAGTCTTGGTGTTTATCTTATCAACTCCCCCATTTTTCAGTTTCAGTGTGTTGATTATGCTCATTATTTCCGCGTTACTTGTTGGCTTCATGAAAATCGAAAGAGGATTCATGGCCGGGAGCTTAAGTTCAGCATTTACTGGTTTAAAGATACTTACACTCAAATTCCTACCTATTTCACAAAAAAAAAAAAAAAATGATTCATGCTTTGTGCAATTTAGAATTTGTCCGTAATTTTTTGATCATTAATCTTTATATGATTTATGGCATCATTTGATTTTTTAACTTTCCCAATTTTCGTATTTATTATTTCCCAAAGTTTTTTTTGGGTTATTGGAATTTTTCTGTACAAGATTTAATTCGTATTTTATTTTGGCATCAGTAATAACCTTATCCAAAACTTTAACATAGGTCTTATACTCTGCTTTTAGTTGTTCATTTCGCACATCTTGTTGCCATAAATTATATAAAAAGTCTTTTGTTTCACATGACCTGCTTATTCCATCAGTGATCCAGTTTTTCCTACCAGTGTGCTTTTAAGCATTTCTCTTAGTTTTCGCTAGTTCAACGCATAGTTTAATCTCATCTAACAGTTTCTCAACGGCTAAATTTGGATCAGTTATCGACAATATTTCATTCCAGTTCTTAGAGTTCGCAGCATTTATTAATTTTTTGCAGATTAAGAATACATATGGCTCTTTAGTTACTGATTTATCTTATTTACAGCAATAAATATCGGATAATGGTCTGTTATATCTAGTTTAAGCTTGTATGTGCGTGAGTTTATGTTATGTGATTTAATGAAAATATTGTCAATACATGATCCCTTAGCTCTACCGATAGGTGGTTTTGTAATACCCACAAAACCAGGAACGTATCCTTTATCGAGAAAATTACACAGGAAATCTTGGCTATAATGATCACAGTTAAGTAGGTCGATATTAAAATCATCTATCACTAAGTGATTTTTTCCATTTTTCTTATAAACTAAATACTTATTAAGGTCTAGTATAAACTCCGATTTCGGGATTACGTGTGATCTATACAACGCTGATATTTCAAGACCGCTTTTATCATTTAAAGTTATCCTAGTATTTACATTCTAATTCTTCCAGCTTCTACAACTTCGGTACTTTAGACTAGATTGTTATTGACAAAAACGATGACTCCATCATTTTTGTTTATCGTACTTTCGTTATAATACGTTTTATATTCGTAGTCAGGACCATTCAGTTGATACATTTTATAATTAATTTGTTCCAATGCTTCAGAACGTATCACGATCGCTGGTTTGATAGTTAGACGTTCTATTAAGATTTTGAGTTTATCAACATTTGCTTTCATACTTCGAATGTTAATATGCATGATAAATTATTTTTTATTGCTTATAGATTTATTAAGATTTTCAATATTTCCGCATGTCTTTTCTTGTTGCATCGAATCGTTTTTAAACCTATCTAAATAATCGAAATTATCCATTTTTACCTATTTTAATCCTGTTTTTTTCACTCTTGTTGCCCGGTGTCGATGCAGAGGAATGCGGCTTCAGTTGGTTTGGTGGAATTTGTTGATCCCGCTTTGTGAGAGGTCTTCGGTTGAGTTCAGTTTCTTGTCTTGTTTTGTTACGTAGTGTCCCATTCTCGAGTTGTTCATTAGCTACGACGTTATTACCATTTATAGGCAAATTACGCCTATTTGCTAATTCCAAGTTGTAGTAGATCAGTTGTCGGCAAAGTAGGTTTTGTCGAATAATTGATAGAGTCAAAACATCTATCAATTTTCTTTTTTAAAATGCTGCAAAGCTTCGGGTCATAGGTGTGATGCTTTGTGTCTAATTTTGAGTTGAATTTTGCATTACTAAAGTAACAGTTTATGCACCGCATAATCTTTATCACAATCACAAGTATTGTGTTTTCCGGAGCATTTCAAACACAGAATCTCATTTTGACATTTCTTGGCATTGTGTCCAAATCTACCGCACTTGAAACAAGGACAGATGTTGACCAAGTCATAGCTGGTATGATTATTCTTGTACATGTGTATAGCTTGGCCTCGTTTTTCAAAATGACTAAAGTTCCTTTCATTGGTGTCTTTCTCGATATCCGAGATTTCCATATTTGTGCGATTATCAATGCCAACTATCTTGATCTTCTGATTTTTTAGTTCATTCTTCATGATATTACATTGGTCCACTAACTTTTCTTTTAGCACTGTTTCTATTAATTCCGCACTATTATTATTAAGGCAGCTTATAATAACTTCTTCGTTTTTATTGACATAGATGTTTTTAGTTTGGATATTTTTTTCAGCTGTGAGGCATTCAATAACAGTCTTCATGACATCAATACTGCTATCATTGTTTTTCCTTACTGAAATTTTTGGAACTTTTTTATGGGTTGGTCTTGGGTACTTTAAAACATCTGAGTACGCAAGGAAATTGCTATCCGTTTTGCTACTGCTGTTTTGCAACTTTTCTTTCAAGAGATCATTTTTCTCTGTCAGTTCACTCACTAACCTTTTCAACAACATGTTCTCGATTTTCAGCAGTTCAAGATCACTTTCTTCAATGGATTCATTTTCTAGCTGGTGTTGAGTCCTGTTACTAGTCTCAGCCAGAAGGTCACTCCTCACCTCTTCTGATTTTTTAAATTTAATCTGAGCTATCAAAATTGCTACCGACTCACTCAGAGGTTCCTCTTCAATTTTTGAGGTTATATTTCGCTCGCTGTGTTCCGAGCAAACCATAAGGTTATTTCCGATAAACTTATAGTTTTCATTCTTTTGTCTGAAACAGCTATAATGATATGCCTCATCGCAAATTACACAAACTGCTGTTGTTGCTGGTTTTTGTTTGCAACATGCAAAATTACCGCGATACTTATCAGGAGGCTTATCCCGGCGCGGCGCCATCTTGACTATTTAATTTACATTAAAATAAATGGTTATTTTTATAGAGTAAATTTGCAAAGAGTGTGCCTGAGTGGGTATGATTGCTTTACAACATCTTAGTGAAATCTCATGAACACTTTTCGCAATTCGCAAATTCACGTATCTCAGTTCTAGAGAGAGTCAGCTGCTTTGCGAAACATTTCTAGCCCCGTTTACACTATATCTACAACACGTAAGTATCGTGCAACAGCATTCTTCATCGTCACTCGTCAGCGTGGTGTTAAGCCTTGGAGGTTATGTGACTATTGAAATAGCACATCTGAGCAAGAATGATGATCTTTTCACTCAGATGTGCTAAAGCAATAATACCCACTCAGGCACACTCTTTGCAAATTTACTCTATAAAAATGGCCATTTATTTCAATGTAAATGTCATTTTATCACGTAGCTAATACATTTTTCGCGTAAAAAAAATTTGTAATACTTCGCGCGCGAAAGTCAAATTTGTGATCCTTCGCTCGCGAAAGTTACTCAAATTTGGACATTTTGCGTGTGAAGCGTCTAGAAAAACGCAGTTCGCGCGCGAAGTCTACGAAAAATTTTCTTCGCGTGCGAATGAGTTTTCCAAATTGTCGCGCATGAAAAAGGGGTAAATTTGGGGTAAGGGTGGGGCGGGGGGGGGGGGGGGGGGGGCTTCGCGTACGCCGCCTAAAAAGACTCATAAAAATATGTATATTTATAAAAAAATCGATGCGCTATGTGACCCCGCACATTTTTTCGATCAACATTGCGCTAAAAAAATGTTGAAAAAAATGCATGTGAATTTTTTTACGGTAGAATGATGGATTATAAACTTTTGCACATATATATTGCAAAGAAACATGATAAAAATGTTTATTATTAAAAGAATTGTTTTACGTGTCCCCTGACATTTGAGCAATCAACATTTTTCTTAACGAATGTTTAAAAAAAATAATACAAGAAAAAAAAGATTTTTACATTAGAATGGAGGATTAAAAACTTTCGCTCATATATACTGCAAAAAAACATGATAAAAATCTATATATTTATATAAGAATCGATGTACTGCCCTGGTAGAGACGTAAAGATCTGATTTGCCATCGGTTAGCCAAATCCGAACGACTTTGCCAACAGTTTAACCAACAGTTACCCTTAAATACTGCTTATTTCGTCACATTACAAGCAGTTTGGTTGGTAAACAAATGGTTAAATTTGAAATACTCGTTTGAGGTCAGATTTGATTTAGGAAATCTAGGTAGCGCGCTCCGTGACTTTCGATGTGTAGATGTAAGTTCTTCTTGAAGATGACGAACACGTTACCCGGGACTCTCGCTGACGATGTCCAGGTATCCAGCGGGGGAAAAAATGAAATCTAGTTGACGCGCTCCATGGCTTTCGATATTGCAGATGTAAGTTCTGTTTGAAGATGATGAGCACGTCACTCAGGTCTCACGTAGACGATGTCTAGGTCTTCGACGAAAGGAAAATAATATCAAATACAGGTAGCGCGCTCTGTGGAAATAATTACTATACAAGACTTCAAAAATGTTAAAAAATATGGGACAATTTTGGAAAATTTTTGAAAAATTTCGGAACATTTTGAAAATGTTTAAAATTTCCTCAATTTTATATTTCAACAATAAACTGCGATTTGTACTCAGAACTAGACTGGATATAGGAATCATTACTAGCCGATGAGGTTCTTGGACATCTGGACATCGTCTACGAGACTTGCGGGTAACGTGTCCATCTTCTTCGAGCAGAACTTACACCTACACACCGCAAACCACGAAGTGCATTACTAAGCCTAACATTTTTTCCCATAATAAACACCTGGACAACATTTTTGAGAGTTCTGGGTGACCTGAACAACACTCACGGTGAACATTCACGTAGACATCAAGAGCTTAGCATATTGTATATATTTATTATAGGTATATCACAAACCGAAATTATTAATCACTATAATAGTATTAAAATTTCATAACCTTAAATTACTACATTTTAAATTTTCCTGAACCGTTAGTTAAATGTTGGCTAATATTTATGATAAATGTTGGCCAACATTTTTAGCCAATTTTTAATTCGCAGGCCATTTTGGTTGGTTTATTTTTTACCAGGAGTTACCCCAGACATTATTCTAATCAACATTTTGCTTTAAAAATGGTTAAAAAGATAGAAATGTCAAATATTGACGGTAAAATAAAGGATCCTAAACTTTCACACATATATATGGCAAAAAACATGTTAAAATTATGTATATTTATGAAAGAATTAAGGGAACACAAAACTTTTAAATCCTGAAAAAAAGAATTATGAGTAAAAATGACAAAATTACAGTAAATCATTTGAATTTTTTTTAGTAATATTTAGTATGAATACCTATAACTTTACCGTGCTAAAACCTTATTCATCTCTGCTGGCCCATTGTGGCACTTGGTGCAATGTTTTGTGAATTTGTCCACTATCCGTAGGATTCCAAGTGAACGAATAGTTCTTTTGGGCTCAGATACAAGGAGGATACTTTTTACACCTTTTGGTATGAATGCAGGGATTTTGATTTAAATGCTTAAAAATGGTTTGGCGATAAAAATACTGATTTTTTCTTTTTTTTTCGTTTATTATGCCACCTTTTTGGGTATAAAACATTTTCTAAACATTCAAATTAAAATCCCTGCATTCATACCAAACTGCAGGTGTTCGTTCACAAAACATTGCAACGAGTGCCACAAGGGGCTAGCAGGGATAATTATAGTTTTAGCACAGTAAAGTTAAAGGTATTTATACTAAATATCACTAAGAAAATTCAAATGATTTACTTTAATTTTGTTATTTTTACTTATAATTCTCTTTTTTAGGATTTAAAAGTGTTATGTCCCCTTAATGTACTGCGTAACCTTGGACATTTTCCAATCTACATTGTGCCTGAAAATGTTTAAAAAAAAAACAAGTGTAAAATTTGTAACAGTAGGATGAAGCTTTTATATCTTTTTACATATATACCTGAAAAAAGCGTGGTAAAAATCCTTTCTCTATTATATTAAGAGGCGTCGTGCTGTAGGTGAGAAACTTTTCGATACTTCACTTTATCCCCTAAACTACCCCTTCTAAGGGTTGGGATGGACCGGAAGTAAACTGGAAGTTGATCGGAAGTAAATTGGAAGTTGACCGGCAGTAAACTGGATGTTGATCGGAAGTAAACAAGAAGTTGACCGGAGATTGACCAAATGCAAATGCTTAAGCGTTACTATATAACCTTATATATTTTTTTAAAGTTTACTTGTAGTTGATATTATTAATTGTTTTAATCTATCAGGATATAATGGTCTTCTTATAATTTTATTTTCCTTTTGTGACAACAGCTATTAAAATGTTTATCTTTAGAATTATGTTCAAATTCAAAATATTTCGCACTTAGCGCTTTCACAATGGCGGGTTAGCTTAAGGAATTTTAACTCTAACGTGCGGGTACAAGGCAATTGTCGAGGCTACATTAGAGAAGTGTAATTTTGTATTTAAGACTCAAGTGTGCAACCATGGATGCCAGATTAATAATCTGGAACCTCAAATCACCGACATAATGTTTAAGCGCCAGAATATATACTTAGTTTGGCGCTCACTGTATAAGCCTATACCACTGTACCTGCGAATCGCTGCAAGCATATGGCAAGATTCATATTTTCATTATTTACAGACAGGTAGGTGCTGCCCTCGTGCGTGAACCCTCCTGAGTTATTAACCCATTAAGTAGCACCGGCTTGCGAGTCGTACGGCTATAGCCGCTATATAGATTAGACACTGACGGTATCCTGCACGTCACTGCCAAAGACACTGCCAGCGGTCGTAGAAACAATATCCGCATCACCAACGACAAGGGACGCTTGTTGCGGGAGGAGATCGACAGGATGCTGGCAGACGCCGAGCGATACTGCTCTCTTAAGACGCAAAGCATTGATACTGCGCTGGGTATGCGTTGAAATTTTGGAGAAAAAACTGCAAGTTCTGATTAAACACCAAGATGTTTGAGCCCACGCTGCCCATTCTCAATGTCATTGAAAAAACAGAAAAGAAAGAACTGTCCAGTTTTTAGTTAATAAAATCAAATAAAATGCAAATCGTTTCCACTCAAGTCATTGAGAATCAAAACAAGAAAAATAAAATAGATCAGCCAGGCAATTTTCTTTATGATAATATTACATATAATGTAAGTTATAATAATAAACTAATATTTTCTTATATATAATGTATGAACTGCAAAGCAATAATTCATCGTTTATCACACTTTTTTTCAGACTGGAGAAACTTTGAATATGACAACATATGAGAATTGTCAATGCAATCAAGGCAGAATGAAGTATAACCCAGTGATGTGTAGCTTTTCAAAATCTTGTTCTTCAAATTCAGCTTTGAAAATACCCGATGGTCAATGTTGTCCAGTGTGCAAAAAAAGTATGTATAAATTAATGGGTTATTTACTATAAAACACACAATTAAAATGGTTTACTTTTTGCGCAGATGACATTTGCGTAAATGGTGCACTTTTATTGGTTCATGTAAATATCGCTTGGCTAGTGATTGCCATGGTGAAAAATGCAATGTGACATTGCAAACAAGTGTCACCGAAAACGTTGCAATGATAAAAGAAGTATCGTTGAGTCTTGAAAATATAAAATTCGATTTCTGCTGAAAAATCGAACGAGACAGCGGTGCTCTTGTCCACTTCGGCGCCGGCGCCTCAACTGCAACCATACCAAGGCAACCATACCGTAACCCGTGCATGGAACGAAATTTGATGCTGCAGTCTGACTCTTGCAAAGAGCTCGGCTGCCAGGGAAACGTCCTCGTCGATCGATCATCAAATCACTTCGGCAACGGTGCTGGATTTGTGCAGGTGGGATATTTATTATTACAATTTTCGAGTTTGATTTTATCCACGTATACGTTTTTTGATCGTGCCTTCAATAATTTAATCATATCGTGTTGGCAGAACGTCATCTCAGAGTGCAGTAGTGGCACGCCTCGTACATCAAGCTCAAGCAGACTAACGTCCAGGAGTCCTACTACACAGCTCTGCCCAGCAATCCCCAGGACAGTTCTCGCCGTCGTCGATTGGTGTTTAATTTTTGCTATTCATTAACTGTTATAGATGCCTTACATGTATGCATAATATCTTTCTTATGTGAGTGTAACTCTCTGAGGAATCCATTAAGCATCGAAGATTGTTTAAACATTTGGGGGACTTTTTCCTGATTATGTAATCGTTATGTGTGCCTAATATAGGGCCGTAAAGATTTTTCCCTTCTGAAGGTAACTTTTCGAGATATTGCATTTAACATGTAAGATTGTTTAAATAATGGGTCACCCTATTTGTCCATTAGATGCCCTGGGGATGCTCCATACGTATCCCGAAGGACTTTTTCCCTGGACTCGTGGTTTCCTTAGAATTAAAAAGTTAACTAATGCTCCGTTGTTTATTAACATTGACAATTTTTATGATAGGGGTGGTCTTAGTACATACCTTGACTATACAAATCCACCCTTTATAGAAAAATTTTTCCGAGCTTTTTGTCAGGCATAAAAAAATGTTTATTTGTTTATTTATCCGCCGTTAATTATTTGTTTACGATTCTTGGGGTGTGAGTCCTCTCGGGGGGTGTGACCGCACCTTTGACTCGAAGGAGGGTGAAATTGGATTATTGGTTCGATTTATATCGTCGATTTCCAAAATCCTGATTTGAATATTGCCGCCTTTGGCAGTCGTGGTCGGCCATCTTACATTCCTGGCTTGCACGGCGCATTCCTAGCTTGCACAACCGTCGTACCCACTCTGGCCGAGCAGTAGCGCTCCGCGCGTCTCTCTACTTTCGCGCTTGTGGTTCCGTTCCCGCGCTCTTGTATACTTCGGTTGCGAACTTCACTGCACTTGCATTTGGCGGGATGCAGCTGCACCTAGCCTTCCCTGGCCAGTCACATCGTGCAGTTGTAATGGCCCGGTGCGTTCGCTTGGTAAAAAGTGGTAGCGTGGAACGCACGCCTTTTGAATCGGCGTTGCTCCCGGTGAGATGTTGCAACAGGAGCCGTTCTTAGGAGGTTTTGGTTAGGAGAAAATAGCGTAACTTGGATTTTAACTGTGGGCAGAAATTAGAACAAGTTCGTTTATTAAGTGTTGCGTTTATTAAGTGTTAAAGGTACAGAAAAACTGCGAAGTGCTCTGGAGCGCGGCCCGAATTAATCTGTCTCTGGGGTGCTCTTCTCTGCCGCACGTAGCCTCCGTTCCCTCCTCCTGGTGGATCCGACTGCTGGAGAGGGATCCTGACGGCCGTGGTGGTGGGAGGGTCTCCGCCTCGGCTGGATTCTGTCCCCTCCTCCCCGCGTTCCTGGGTCCGGGAGAGGGATGTCGGTGGTTAGAACAGCGGCAGGGCCGGGTAAAATCCCGGGGAAAAAGGCCTCGTCCTAATCCTGCCAGATGGGTCACCCGGTTTATGTTCTATAGCCCTTCGAGCGATGAGTGATAATCCCATATTTCACTGTCTTGTTTGTCGCGTTTCTATATGCCTTGAATCTCTTGCGTTTTTCAGTTTTGAGATTCACGCCCGCGCGTCTTGCGAGAGTCGCGAGTTAGCCGCGATTTTAATAGTGGCGCCCTATTCGTTACGTTACACCTTCACCCTTATGCAAAAAGATGTTGACGACATAGGAGACATCTTTTTCGGTGTTGTCCGCGTTCAGGAAAATTGAGAGGTTTGAGAATGTGTGTGTGACTCTACTTCTGCATTGATAAGTTGTATTTATAGTCTGATTGTCGCGGGTTTGAGTTTATTTGTGTGCACGGTTTTAGGTTTTCGTTTTTGCATGAATTTTACATTCGTGTCGTCTATTTTGTCGATAATTTTGTACGGACCATGTAGTGTTTGTCGAATTTGGAGGTTCGCGGTTCCTTGACTAAGTAAACAAAGTCTCCTACGGCAAATTTCTTTATGTTTAAAGTTCTGTCATAATATCTCTTGTATTTTTCTTTTGATTTTTCTATGTTTTCAGCTACCTTTGATTGCGTGTATGTCAGCTTGCAAAAGAGGTTATCTACCAGCTCTATGAAGGTTAAAGGCACTTCTTGCCTGGTAAACTCAGATGGGATTCCCGCCATTCGTCCAAAAAACACCTCACGGGGAGTGAAACCATGTGCTTCGTGGATGTGGGTGTTATAAGAGAACATTCCAAAACATATCCACTGATCCCAGTCACTGCTTGTGCAGTAGTGACGTAGGTATTCCATGAAGGTGTGGTGTGATCTTTCAAGTGATCCTAGTGATTGGGGGTGGAAAGCAGTTGATTTGACTATTGATTTTGAAAATGTTGCAGATGGTGCCCATTATTTTACTGCAGAAATTGCTGCCCTGATCTGCGTGGAAAATCTTGGGACAGCCATGGCGGGCTATAAATTGTTCTGCGAGGGCAGTTGCCACTGAGATGGAGTCGATTGTTGCCAGTGGAATGGCGTCTTCATACTTGGAGAGGCAGTATTGGAGGGTAAGCAGGTATTTGTTAACTCTTTCTGTGACAGGAAGCGGACCCACTATGTACATTTGTATCTTTTATAGTGCAGCCTTGGGTGTATCTGTGATTTGCATGGGCTGTTTCGTTTTGACTCTGCATGTTTTGTTCTCTTGACAACTTCTGTAGGACTTGATGTGCTTCTGGATATCGCATTTCATGCCCTTCCAATAGAAATTATTTCTAATGACCTTGTACACCTTTGTTATGCCATGGTGTCCTCCTGTCACAGAGTCATGGTATTCTCTTAGGATACTCTGTCTCTCGTCTTCGTCTGGGAAGTGAATCTCGTTTGAGCAGACTGTGAAATGATAGTCTTCTCCAGCAAAGATCTCGAATACCATTTGCTCGACCGATTTCAAATCCAGGTCATCCATGTGATTGTTAGTGCTGGATATGCTGGCAGTTTTCACACCAAGCTCGACTATGGAAGTTTTCAGGCCCTCAAGGCAGGTGTGTACGTCATCAGCAAGGGTTTGATCGTCGGATGTTGTTTTTAGGACTAGATTGAAAATGTACTTGTGGTCATTGGTTTTGAAGACTAAAACCTGTCCAAGTCTGGGGTCTAACTCCATTAGGTCTTTTATGGTTAGCAGATTGCAATCAAGGAATTGTTGGCTGATTAGGGAGGTTAGGTTGCAGTCCTGGGAAATGAAGTGTATGTAGTGATCATTTCTCATGAGCAGGTGATCATTCGTGTTGCTGGTCATCTCACAGGCCATCAAAAATATGTACTGTGTATAAGTACTTGTCTCCTTCCTGCCACCAGGGTGATGCCTGTTGTGTGTTGGGACCTTTGGCTGTTGCGACTTACGGTCACCATGCAGTGTGTCTACCTCAACGCCAGCAGACCAGCAAGGCGGAGTATGAGGGACGCACCCTTCTTTTCGACTGTACATCCTCTGCACCACTGAGCATTCTGCTCGGTCTGGCATGGCTGCAGATACTACCACTGGATGGACGCAGCTCTCTTGGCCATCACCGGGCTTGGTTCTGTGAGATTCACCTGCTCGTTGTTTGTGTGTGTTGTGTCGTGTGATGTCAAGAATACCTTGTGGATAAATTTTTCTGTGGAGAATGTGTCGTCAACTGAGTCTGCAACTGATGGGGAGTCTGCGCAGACATCCATCCTTTCCAGATCCATATGACTATCATTTTTGGTCTCGGGGCTGGGAATGGGATTGCGTGAGAGTGCATCTGCATTAGAGTTGGCTCGACCTGCCTTATATACCACCCTGAAGGTGTACTCTCTGAGGCAAATTCTCCATCGTGCAAGTCTAGAGTTTGGATCCTTGATGTTTTGCAGCCACACCAAGGGGCAATGGTCAGTGACCAGGGTGAACTTAGTTCCATAAATATATGGCCTGAATTGCTCTACCCCAAAGATCATCGCCAGTAGTTCCTTTTCGCTTGTCGTCTAATGCGTAGTCGGAGGCATCGCAGGTTATTCTAAACTCAGCGTTAAAGTTTGGGTGTTGAAGAAGGGGGGGGGGGGGCACTCAGGATGTTGGTGAGTATTTCGAAGGCCTTCTGTTGATCAGCAGCCCATTCGAACTCCGTTTGCTTCTTCAGCAGTTTATTGAGGGGTTTTGCAATTTTTGCTAGGTCTTTGATAAATCTCCTGTAATACCCTACTAGGCCAAGGAATTGCTTGACATTCTTTTTGTTTCTAGGTATCAGAAAATGCTTAACCGCTTCAACCTTTCTGGGGTCCGGACTTACACCTCTGCTGGAGACAACATGTCCCAGGTAAGTGATTTCCTTGCACAGAAAAGAGCACTTCTCCGGCTTGAGCGTCAATTTGGCAGCCTTCATCTTGTCTAAGAAATTCCCTAATTTTTTTATATGTTCATCCAGGGTCTGGGAGTAAAGAATGGCATCATCCATGTACACTAGCATCTCCACCCCTTGAAGACCGGAGCAGATTTTATTCATCATCTTTTGGAAGACTGAGGAACTGGTGCGGAATCCTATTGGGGTTCTTAGGAACTCCCAATGCCCAAAGCGAGTGGAGAAGGCGGTTAGAGGCCTCGAGGTGGGTTCCAGAGAGATTTGGTAGAATCCCGAGGCTAGATCCATAGTAGAAAAGTATACGGATTTGCCCAATTGGTCAAGGATGTCTGTGATATTTGGCAGCGGGTGGCATACGTTCACGACCTTCTCGTTGAGAGCTCTGTAATCGATTACGAGACGCCACTTTTGCTTGCCCGAGCTGTCCATTTTCTTGGGAACTAACTGGGTAAGCTGGGCTGGGTGTCGTCTTGTTTATTAGGAATCAAAGGGTTTTCTTATAGGTCAGGGATTGGGAAGGTGGATGTTATTGGTTCGAAGGATGAATTTATGGCGCATACTCTCACGTGCCCGTCTATTGCTTTCACGAGGGCCTCACCCAGGTAAACGTCGGGCCCGATGTCAATGCGTGGAACAATGCCTTCCGTGAGATTACCAGCGTTGACGGGGATCTCAATGATTTTTCTGCTCCTAGGTGCCAGTGAGATGGTAGTGTTCCTTATGAAAGGAAAGGAGGATGCGTCTATACGCATTTCTCCGTTGTCATTGCGGCGAAAGATCAACTGCTCTTGCTCGTTCTCGAGGAAGTTTACTCCTATGATGCCTTTACTCTCTATCGGGAAACTGTTTGGGACCAGCTGAAAATTAGCTTTTCGTCCATTGAGTTTGAGAACCACCTCGCCTATGGTCTTCACTAGACCGTTGCCTATGCCTACCAAACTGTATCTTTTTCCGGCGTTTATTCTCGCTTCCTTGCGCACGTGTTTTTCTATAATTAGGTTTAGCACGCATCCAGTGTCGATTCAGAACCGAAATGCTCCCGTTCACGCGCTCGTTGCTTAGTTTGACGCTGGATAGTTTTATTTTTTTTAGTCTCTCGGTGCTGTATTGAAACTCGGTGCAGCCCCGCTCGCTCGAGTTCCTTGCCCGTTTAAATCCTATTGTCTGTAGTTTAATGCGCGTAGTTTTATCTCTCCGTCCATGAGTTTCTCTGCCACGAGTGGTGCTTGCCGTGGTTGCCAAAACCGTTGCGCTGTCTCCCATTGTTCCTTTGTCTCCGCGGAGCTTTGCATTTGGCCTGCATGTGTCCGCGTTTCCCGCAGTTGTAACATTCGATCGCGCTGAGGTCTCTTCGCGGCCTCTTCTGGCTCTCGGGCTGATCGCGAAATATTTACTTATCCGACGCGTACGGGACTCGCTGGTCGATTGTATTCTCTTTGTCGTTTTCCGCGGTTCCCGTTAGCGGTTTTAATCTCGTTCTTTTTGCGGAGCATTTCTCGATGGCTTACGATTCGCTCAGTCTCCATCCCGTGATCTATTGCCTCCATGAGGGTCTCGGCATTTTTTCGTTGGACGCGATCTTGTATTTTGTCGTCCCTCAGGCCCGCTACGAAACTATCCCTCGCGTTGTCGTGTAGGTCTCAATGACGCCCTCGGCCTTTTCCTTCGAATACGTGCGTCGGGCTACGTCTATAAGCTGCTCCACGCGCGAACTCACGCGCGTACCGAAGTCGCGCACGTTCCCTCCGCGTTTCTAATACACGTGGGTTAGTTCGCCCAGTAATTTGTTGTAGCATTTCTTCGGTCCGAAGGCCTTCTTTAAATCCGCAAGCAGACAGTTTAAGGTGTGTGTGTGTGTGTGTGTGTGATTGCGTTTGGTTGAGTATTACTTGTGTGTGATAGCTCAAGTCGTGTGTATGCATGTAGATATTAAGTATTGTGTGATCTGCTACGACTTTATAACCTTATAAGTGTTTTTTTTGTCTAATCTACCGGTATCATGTAGTATTATAAGTATTAAATTTGTATATAATATATAGGTAGCTGTAGTATAATAAGTAAGTATAGTATGAAGTTTCTTCTTTATAATTCTTTTGTATGCCTTGTAAAATAAATATCTCTACTTGAGGCGTTTAGTAGAGTCTCACAATGTGCTTGAGTAATCATTAATTTCTTGCCTATCCTTCCTTGTCGTGTCCAATTTCCTTAGCGGTCTATTTCCTTAGGCATTTCCTTAGTGTTCAATGCCTTGCCGCTTCTATGTTTGTCCCGCTTACCGGAGACCTAGTACATACTGTACGTGGCAATTTGCAGCTCCCGTACCCTGGGAAAAAATACGTTCGTAATTTTCAGTTATCTGGTCGTTGCTTATTATTGTATCCGCTTTTCTTTTCTCTCTCTAAGCGTTTGGCCGCCAAACGCCTAATTGCAATATTCTCCTTCAGCGAGCGTTTGCTGATCTGGCGGCGTCTCCTTATAAATTTGCCTGGTGTTGACCGCGGTGAGGCGATGTGGTTTCCAGTTACATCTCCCCGTTTGCCTCACAGGGAATTTGGTTCGCTGCATTTGCTGCTCATTTTAAATTGTTTTATTTATCGTGCTTCTAATTTGCTCTTCACATAGATCAGTAGTATTTTCCAGATACTGTCATTAACTTCGTGATATTATCCCTGTGTTTTACATAGCGAATGACCTTTTCCTAATTGTTAATACTATCCAACTTGTTTTATATCTCCGTCTTCGCGATTATAACAGTTAAACGTTAAATAGTTAAAAAAATCGTAACCGTCTCGCGGTTAAATAATTGTATTGTAATATCGTTCGTAATATTTTATATACGTTCGCGTTTTTCGTTCCCAATATTCGCCGCGCGCTTCACCGTTTGCCGTTGCACCTTGCCTTTCGGGCTAAGTGCTGACGCTGTCTCGGTACTTTTCGTCTATCTCCACTGACAGAGTTTGTGCGAATTTTAAACCAGGGGAATTTCTGCTTGCGTGCATAAATTGATCGTGGTTGCTTCTCTCTACCTCACTGCTAGCCGAATTGCTGTCTGTCTGTTTTGTTGACTGTTACGTGTTTTCCTTCAAGTGCTTTTTTTTTGGTGCCTCGTGCTGTTGTTTCGTCTCCTCGTGAATTTATTGGTAAGTGTTTATTATTAATTGTGCTTCGTCGTCATATTTCCCGTGGAAGCTGCGTTCTTCCCTTACTTATTTCTCTGGTGTTTTCAGCGAAGAGAAATAAAGATGGCTTCTTCTGGTTTATGTGGATCTAGACCTCGTGCTCAGCGAAGTCCTTTTTCCCCCGAATTGAGAGTTGCAATTGACCGCCTGTTCGCTCGGTTAGATGCTTCCAGCATCTCACTAGATCGGCTGATTGACGACATGCTGTTCCTCCGGTCCGCCCGGCAGTCTACCCGGCCTATAATCGTCCCGGACTATGTGTCCTGGTCGGGTCGATTAGATCGAGTCTTCTACATGTTACCTCCACCGGGTGTGCAACCATCCCATCGACGTACTGGTCGTAGCCGAGGTGGTGTCGGAAGAGTGCCTGGAGACCGTGATTCCTCGTCTACTTCAGTCTGAGCAGCTGGTCGAGGCTTCCGTCCGTCCTCGGAACTCGCACCTCCTTTTGGTGCTCGTGTCTTCCGGCGTGGACGACCTCTGCCTAGACCCATTCCTGTCACTTCGCCTCGTTCTCATGTAAGTAATAATGCTTGTACTTGATTGATTATTAATTATCCGGTTGTCGCGTAATTTAGTACTGTGTTCTTTTTTTTGTCATTAATTTATAGTCTTTTCGAAGCGTGATAAGTGCAAGATATCCTAGGCGTAGTCGGACACCTATTCTTGGTTTTATCGAGACAACGTCACTAATTTTAAATCTGTCCAGTCGGGTCGCGCAGGGCGTATCCCAATTTCCGTATAATCCCTCTGCAGTGTCCAATCCTCCTGCACCATTGCTTCCAATAACGAGTGCCTATCCGCCTTCCTTTCCGGCTGGGATTAGCGAGGAGCGCTCCTGTTTCAAGGTGTCTCATACACCCTCCGTGTATCCGTGCGCTACTACTCGCAATTCGGTCGCTACGTCTGTTTGCAATGGTGGGTCGTATTTAACGCGAGAGAACATATCGGGGTGAGCCGGTTACTGGTACAATAGTGCTATGGTTTATGCTCCCGAGGCAATTTCCGCGTCGATTGTTACGAGCGATTTCCACGACGGTGCTCTTGCTTACCTGAGTATTTTCCCGCGAATTTATCTGGCTCTCATCTCGTAATTCACGACAGTTCCTTTGACGTTACGCGTACGAATTCAGAAAATTACGAGTCGGTGTTTCCGTCTGCCGAAGACTTGTTCCCGTCTTTTGGCTCCGTACAGTCATTTGAGGTCTCCCGCGCGATACCTCCACGCGAATCTTTATCTCAGGACGCTTTACCTCATTTATCAATGCCGACGCTCGGCGCGCCGCCCGAGCTGTCCGTGGTTGAGGTTAATCTCTCTAATGATTCGTCGATTCCTTCTTTTTCTATGCTATCGAATGATTCGTTCAGCTCATCGCATAATGCCGAATTAGTCACGCGTCCGTCTTCCCGGTTACTGATTTTGAATAATTCTGGGCCTTCCCTTGCCGTTATCATCACTTAGGTTGCCCCGAGGTGCCGCCGGCCGATGCCTGGTCTAGGCATAGTGACCCCTGTTCCTATCGTCCGCGGCCTCCTGGGACCCGTCGATCTATCGACTGGCGCGCCTCCGAGGACTCTGACGACCGTTATCCAATTCTTCCGTGGTGAAGTGCTTATTTAATGTACTTACAGTGCTTTAATTTTCTCGTGATTTGTATACGATTAATATATATTTGGTTCTACTGGGGATTCCAGTGATTATTTATTTAAACCCTAGTTCTGATCCAAGCAATATCTCCTCCTGGTTCTTTTGTTAAATTTTGTTATTTATTGATTCATATTAGTATATTTTTTCTATACTTGTTTTCCTAGACTGCTCGAACCTTGCGGTGTCCGGGGGTCGCTAGATGTTCGAGCTTTTCTTATTTGTTTATCATTTTACTTACTTCATACTTCATACTTCATTTTATTAGTCTGTTTACTCTGCAATGTTTAATTTTAAATCGCGTGTGTATGTATCCTTATCCTAAGTACTATGGCTAATATGATTTTCCTTGTTTTTGTATTGTATTCCCTTATCCTAATACGCTTCTATAATTATTTTATTACTTTATTCAAATATTCCCCTTTAACCTTAGTGTTATGCTTTTTTTTTGTTTAATTTTATTATCATTTTTATTTCGTACTTCTATATGTACCCTTTTCCTGTTCGATTTCCGGTATATATCGTTTAAGCTTATTTATATTTACTATCCGTGTTTTATCCCCTTTTTGTATTTTCGTGTTGTGTTGAGTAGTTAATAGATATAATTTCGCACGTGCCCTTATATTCGGATTTAAACTGACCGACTTTGGGTTCTTTAAGAACATAGACCATTTCTCCTTCTCTAAAGTGTTGCACATTTAGTTTCCTGTCCTAATAGTATTTCGAGTGGTGTTTTGATTGTATTAGATTTATCGCTGCCATCGTTCTAACTAAGTGGAACGTAAGCTTCTGTTGTGTCAGCAAGATATTCGTCGTACGTTTGTAAGTGCTCTCGTGGTGGGAACCTTGACGGTGTGCGTGCACGTCGGCAAAAGACTAATTCGTGTGGTGAGTATCCTAGTCCGTCGTGTTCTGTAGAATTATATGCGTGCTGTGCTAATGGCACTACTTCATCCCAATTATCGTTGTCTTTGATATACATTTTAATGTACTCTTTGAGTATGTGATGCATTCGTTCTATTCCGTCGTTGGACTGGGGATAGTAAGCGGGCGTTGAGTATTTATTTACTCTGAATATACGTGCAAATTATTCCATCACTCGGTTCATGAAGTGTGCTCCCTGATCAGAAATGAGGGTTACGGGTGGACCGAAATAGCAAATCAGTTTTTTTGTAAGAGCTCATGTTACTTCCCGTGCTGTTGCGTGTTCGAGTGGCACTAATATGCAAAATTTATGGATGGTTAATATGTATCGGTTCCCTTGTTCGGTTTGGGGCATCGGTCCGCAGAAATCAATTGATATTTTGTCAAATGGGTGAAATAGGGTATCCGTGATGAGCATTGGCAGCTTTGTTTTTACCTGCACTAGTTTTTTTTTCTTGGCACCCTGCGCATCCTTGAACAAACTGTCTAACGTCTGCTTGCATATTTCGCCAATAGTATTCGCTGGCTATTCTGCTGTATGTTTTGTTCCTTCCCTCATGACCGCCGATTGATGACTCGTGATATTCTTTGATGAGTCTGTATCTGTCCTCGACCTTTGGTACTGGTAAGTTATTTTTAAATAAAACGATTGATATTCTTTTTCCTTTAAAGGTCTTGTTACACTGCTCAATTACGTGTTTCCAGTCTGCGAGCGTAATTATTCCCAAATCTTTAATAAAGCCAAACGTTGTTATGTCGTACTTTTCAGTCAGTAACTGTAGTGTTTTTATACACCCAGCAATATTCGGTCTCAAGGGTTTGTCGTGTAGAAGTTTTTTTAAAACGATTCCGAACATGTACGCCTCTCTGTATTTTGTTACCATGATTTCGCCTACGAAACGTTGTGTTTCTAAGAGATCCTCTGCGTGTATGTATCGCCTTTATATCAAAGCGTTTAATACTTCTGTGTCGAGGATCATGTCTTCTTCCAAGATATAAGCAAGGTTGCATTTATGCGCAAACGGGTAATCATTCAGGCTTTGTACCCACCCCAGTGAATAGCTCTTTCTCATTAGGATCTCTTTCTCACTCTGGTGAATGTTGTTCTGGTCGCGCCTCAGCTCATAAATAACGTGCCATGGCTTCTCTTACGTGAGGGTTTCTTTGGAAGTTTGCCGGTTGTTCTTCCCGCTCTGATTCAGATTCCGATTCTTCGTCGGATTCGTCCTCTGTTATCATATTCGGCGTGAAATGATTGCCCGCTAGGTGTAAATGTACAAATTCCTGACCTTCGTTTAGATTGAAGTGACAGTAATTATTTCGGTTATTCGTTTGGAAATGTACACATACGTTGTATCCGAACTCCCTCGAGAATACATATATGCAATCTACGTCTCCGTACTCGACTTCTGATACCAAGATGCGGCGTGCCTCTTCTGGATCACCACAGGTTTCCACATGCGGGCTGCACAAGAGTTTATACCTCAGTTGACTCGGTGTCATTTGTAAATTTAAGATTTTTACTATTAAGTTGAACAGGCAGTTTCCCGGTGGCTCCATAAGTATGTTTCTATCGTGCGTTAACCGTTTGGATGGTTCCGCACAATCTTCACGCTGTGAGTACACGCAATACCGTTGGGTCATTGCATCCAAATCTGTTCCCGTGTATGGTGTCGGGGTAGGCTGAGCCCTGGGTGACATGCCCATAGTTGCTGCCGTCCGATCAGTTGCTGGTTGATCGTTAAACGAGCCCTCCATTGGCTCCATAGACTTGTCGCGGCTACCTCCCTTTATGGGACTAGTATTATCGTGTTTGCTCATGTTATGAAGGCGTACGTCGATGTCTTCTCTGGATGCATCTGTAGCGCTGCTCTCAGGCAAGGGTTTTGCGTTAGCTTGATCGTCTATTTGCGGTGTAATGTGATAAAAATCTTTCCTTGGTCTGTAGATGGGGAGAGTATGTTTTAGAGTGCTAGGATGACTGTCGTGTGGAGCTAAGGGGATATGTGTGGTAAAAATCGGCTGTGAAGAGTCTATACTTTTGTATGGTGTTTCTGCGCTTGGATTTCTCTTATTGACCCTCTTTTCATCGGGTATCTCGTTGCTACTTTGCGCTCCGCTTTCCCATATTTTTATTATAACTCCTGACTTACCTTGTTTACTTATCTCCTCTACGTCTACGGTGAGGCGAGTACGAAATTTATTCTCCTTGCCAAACAACGTCTGCCGGAGGTTTGCTATCAGTGATTCTGCGCTCGTCAGTTTATTACCGGGGCCTACGTCACTCGGCACACTGTTCGTTTTCTGAGGGATGGGCCTTGAAGTTTCATGACTGTTGTTACTGCTTGGTGTCAGTCTCGGCGTTAGTGGTTGTGAAAAGTCGTGGCAATTCCGTAAAGGTTCTTTCTCGATGAGGTTGCGAGATATTTCTACCTCCTGTTCCTGTTCTACTTGACCTGCTCTTAAGGGTTCATCTTCGGCGTCACTACCTAAGCTACCGTTGCTGTCTTCGCTGATTTCCATGTCGTTTCTGTAAAACTTTGGCGGACTTCTGCTAAGGGTCTGCTTTTGTACGGGCCTCTTAGGGTCGTCGTTGACATTCGTCCCCTGAGTTTGCGGTGTACTTGCGGCTTGCACTCTAAGTCTCATATTTTCTTCCTTGCAAAGTTTTCCCAAGACCCTGTTCGGGTCCACCTGACTGCGAATCGGCTCGGATGTTTCACGTGAGTCGGATAATATTTGGCATGTAGGGTATATTTTCCCGGTTTTCTCGCCATGCACCTTCTTGTAGACTCTCTTTTTACCAATTCTCATTCCTGTCTTGGGTTGCCATTCGTCATCTGTGGAATTATGTACTGTTTCTGGAACATATTTACTGTGAGTTAAAGAAAAAAAATGTGGCTGTCTCGGGGACAGCCGATAGAAGTGAATACTGAATTAGGTATGTTGTAGACTTCGTTTTTAAAATATAGGTGAAATAATAAAAATATGTTTATCGTTATTCATACATTATTTTATTTCTTACAAACTTTATTTATCTATGGTAGAATCACAGGTATCTTCATTTTTTAATTCAATAAAAGAAACAATTGGTTTGTGGTAACTAAAGTATGATATAAATGTTTTAGAATCGATTTTATATAAAAATCTTGAAAATACTGCATCTAATGTTGTGCCATACTTACAATTAGTAGTTGATTGTTGCGCATCATTATTCATGTCTAGTATGAATTAATGCTACAGTTTCAACTTGTAAATCTCTAAAATAAATAAAAGAGATAAAAGGTATTATTAAAAATGTATGTTATTATGATAATGAATGATGTATGAACAAACAACCGTTGTGATGTTTCGGTGATAGTGCTCGATTGACTTTCACGTATTTTACGTTGTCGATATTCTCTGCAGCGTTCAGCATTGCTGTGTTTTAAAAATTATGAGATTATTAAATTTATTAGTTATTATGAATTAATTAAGCATGAATAAATTACCGTTTTGATAGTACAGTGGTACTAGCATCTTTTTGCCGTCAATATTGCTTAGAGCGTTCAACATTCTTTTGTTTTTCGGCAGTACTTGATGTAGCATCCTTTTTCCGTTGTCGATATTCTTCAGGAGCATCCTCTGCCGTTGTCGATATTCTTTACTGCGTTCAGCATTAGATTTCGGTATAGTTTTCAATTTTTTGTTGAAAGCGGTAGTTGTAAGAATGTTTTTTTTTTCTTTTTTTTTATGCTGAAAGTGCGTAAATAAATTTATAATTATAAAATTATAATATGTATAGACTATACGGAGCATAGAAATAAGCGCAGGAGCTTATAATAGTCATTTTATATGTATATTGTTGGAAGAAAGAGAGATATACGAATAAAAGAGCGGGGATACGCACGTGTACATGAGTAGGAGGCAGAGCGGGAAGACGCACGTGTTACTGTTGCATGTGTTATTGTACCGTTTTTAAGGTTAGAGACGTAAGAAGTATATTTCTAATTTAATATGTGAAAAAACACTTCAAAAATGAAACCATTTAAAAACATACCTGTCTTGCAGATTCTCGTTTTCATCTTCAGTATTATCAGTAGCCGGATGAGTAAGTTTTTGTTGTTCACATGTTTATTTTACACTGCTTTGTTCTTGCGTTTCACTTTTACTGTCACTCATTGAATTTAAATTACTGTTTTTGTCACTTTCCATTATGAAAATCAATGTAATCTTATTAGTACACGAGTAGTAATTAAGTATAAGTATTCACTTTTAATAATAAGAACGAGATATGTTTACGTACAACTGACGCTTAGACGCGGACCGAGATATGTTTACGTACAACTGACGCTTAGACGCGGGATAGCATTATTTCAGTTTATGCTAGGTAGAGAAAGTCGAACGCGTGGGGACGCGGGATAGCATTGTCCAGAGTATAGCGTGTAGTAGTGAAGTATAGTGTGTAGAGAACGCCGAGAGCGCCGAAAGCCAACGGAAAGATGCGGTAAGGAGAGCGCGATGGAGGGAGCTACCCCTCCTGCCGTTCGGTAACTTCGTGACGGTCGGTTTTTTCTCGATTCACTCCCCGGTAAAAATGTGTACCTAGCGAGCCTATAGAAGTATTCACTTCAAAAAAATGTTTGATCTTCGATTTGACAGAACCACCCATATATATATATATATATATATATATATATATATATGTTATACGTATCCTATAAGCCATTTAAACCTTAAAATCAGGATTTGAGAGGGTTCGATCATCCGGATCCTGACCAAAAAATTCCTGGAGCGCATGCTATGCATCGTAGTACAGCTCTGCGGACTCTTATCGCTGACTCGTCTTCGCTGCTAGCGTTGCAGACGTGTGCGTCTGTGACAATGCCTAACAACAATATGTTTATGTGCAACGCTCACCGCCAACAGATTCATAGAGTTAGTTTGCATAAAAAGAAAGACATTTTTGCAATAAAAAGTTGATATTGCATGGGTATTCCTTACTAGAAATATGCATCTTTTTAATAACGTATTAAAATGCAGTGTTCCGATAATATATAATTGACAATTCATTGCTTGCACTGGATAATTAGCAAAGAAATCATAAAACTTTGATCTCTTACATTACTAAGATACATACTTATGTCACAGAAGAGAGTAAATAAATTATATATACTTTCAAAAATAACCTAATAATTTTTAAAGCTCCTACAATACCATTATTAATTATATGATTTTTATTCTTATATTTGGCTAGAGAAAATTTACTTAAGAAACAATATATAATGTTATATAAACCTTTATTAGTTATGCATTATTATGTGAGGTGATGGTGCATATATGCTTATCGTCGAGATCTGAGTTACACAAATTTCAATCACTTTGAGATTCTAGAAGTTGCACTTTTAATTTTGTACAAGAGTGAGAAAATATTTGTACACAGCGATGGCAACGTGAATTATTTTTTTATATACATATCAATAGATATTTTAATGTTGATGTTTGCAAATAAAAATATTTATGGATAAATATTGATTTAGATAATTTATAATAAAATATGCACATTAATTATCAATTATTTAAATCAATATTTATCTATAAATATTTTTATACGCTTTTCCTCGCTTCCTCTTTGCTTTGGCCTATAGGGCGCTCGCGCGGGCTATTGCGTCGTACTTTGTTTATTTGCTCGATTTTGCTTTTCTGCGAAGTACTGGACGCTGACGCTGTCTTCTGCTGAGGCTTCGCCCTTGGCGTGCGTCTTTGCTTCGCGCCGGCGAGTGGACTTCTCGTCTGACTTGCCTCTGGCTTCTCGAGACGTTTTACCTTCTCTTCTAACTTTCGCAACTGGTGACGCATTTTTCTCATTTCCTCTAGAAGTCGCGTGTACGTGAGGGTCCTAGAATCTCCCTCACGTACTCGCTTAATTTCCGTCTCTGTAGTCGTCCAGCTTGATCAAAACGTCTGCCGTCCTGACGCAACTCTAACGACTCTAGCGTTATCTTGCGTTCATCACTGTTCCGGCTCATGCACCATTGCTCAGTGACTTTTTCCAAATCTGCCGTGATCTTTATCTTTGGCCGTGGAGGATGCTTATACGTGCTTTTTATTGTCGCGTATCTTGCAGGAGTACGATTCTTGCGTGTGTTGTATCGCGGTTGTCGCGTCTTACTCACACGCTTGCCTGCGCAGCTGTGCGCTTTTCTATCTAAATCTTACTTTTACAGTCTTTGGACGCAAGTTCAAATCCTGGACTCGCGTTTGATTCCTGATCTCGCGTTCGATTCCAGAACTATCGTCTAAATCGATAGCGCGTTCACTGTTGTGTGCTCAGTTTCTTCGCTCGGTTTTTTATGCGTACCTAGTGACTTCCTGGTACGATGCTGTCATTAAAAAGAAATCTATTCTCGGGCCTGGAGATATACACTGCTGGCTTTTCACAAAAATTCCAATATACCTGCGTGTATTTAAACTCTCGGTTCGAGTACACACGTGCGCGTACAATATACTTTTGGTTCGATTATAGAATACACCGTCGAGCTCGCACAGCTGCTTAAACACAGAGTCGCGCTTGTTTGCGTCGTTTGCCGCGGCCTTCTCGTATCTATGCGATCTACCGTGGCTGTGTACAGTGTACACGCTATGGCGACGCTACTGAAATTTTACTGGTCTCTTTCCCTCGCGGATATTTTGCGCTCGCGAATATTCTACGGCGTTCCCGCGCGCGTTTTCTTCTACGATTTTCCGCGCATTTCTCACCGAATTCACACGTTCATAGGCGCCATTGTAACGGGGCTCGATTTCTGGAAAAAACTCGGCAATATCCGACCGGATCACAATCCCTCGGTGCGGCGGAGAACTTTCTCAACGCCTGTGATTTACCCGCGTTGCAACGCAGCTCGCTGCGAGAGCTGCTTCGCGAACGTCGTGTTTGCACGTGTGCTATCTCTCTGCGGAGAGTTCTTCTGTGCGGAGCCGGCTTCTCAGTTTTTCGTTGCAACCACTTGTTGCAACGCCCGCGTAGGCAGTGATATTCGCGTTGAGGACCTAAAGAATGGGAGAGAACAACTTGGAAAAATGAACAAATCCCGATTAAAACAAAATAAAAAGATAATGTATTGTGCGGCCAATATTGTTTCTATACAAATGTGCGCCGAGTCACCTCAATGTCGACTCGGCGTGGAGATTATCTTGCGAAGCGTACGCGCGCGAACGAGAAGGCCGCTACCTGGCCGGGTCGTCCTTGCTTCTCGTAGCAGGAGTTGGCTTGGACGTCTTCTTTTCGCGATCACACACAATCTCAGTCTTTCGCACGCTATTAGTTGTCGCTCGATTTAGTCAGTCTCACACCCGAGAGCTGACGCGTTCGCTCTTCTGGCCAGAAGCTATCTATCTGTTCGATGGACCGCGACTGATACGCGAATGATGCGCGAATATACCCGATTTCGCACCTCGTTACATGTTACTATTATTACTGTACATTAATCATTTTAACCGTTGTAATTAATTTTGATAGTGACTAAAGGAGTCATTTCCTCACACAATGCACCATGTTAACTTTATTTCTTTATTTTGAAAGCTAAAAATTCACACTCGATTATTCATTGCAACGATTTTGGATAATTTAATATCAAAATAATAAATTGTATCAAAGTCGAAAATTCTACTGTCGAAACATGCTTCACACACTCTAATATATGTTGATGGTCGATCTTTTTGTTTTTACGTGGCATAATGAGGAAAAAAATCTGTTTTTCTTTTTATTAATGTGTTTTAGTTTCATAGCGATTCTTTAATTTAGTTTTTTGTGATAATTTTACAGAAAAAGTCGATAAAAATAGTAAATGTGTACCTAAAAGTGAATAATATATCCTATCTTTTCACCGCAGATAATTTAGATTATAGTTAATCGTTCCTTTGTTATGCACCAATAGTGACATTTTTTTAAACCATTATAACTCGATCAACACACTATACGTTCTACAAAAATCATGATTGTTATAAATAATACTTACTGAGTAAATATCAAGTTATTTCACTAATTATTTCCTAAGAAAAAACTCAATTATTGAAAAATAAAGTTTTTGTTTCCTACCTAGGGAAGCTTTGCATTTTACAGACCCAGTTAATTGAAGAAAGAAGGTATAAATCATATCCAGAATTTGGATCCGGACGGATTTTCTTGTTATCTTAATTATTATTTTTATATAAATTTATAGATCTCTGCAAGTTAAATATACTTCTTAAATGTTTACTTGTAGCTGCTCATTAGCTTTATTTGATTTATTTTTTGTCAATATTTTTTCGAAAACTTAAGGTTAAATCGTACACCAAAGTACATAAGTTACGATTATTACTCCAATATTTTATAAGTGGTATTGTTTTGTAAATTCGGTTTTTTTAATGATACATTTTAACAATTGGGAGCTCACGTTATCAATATAGCGGCACAAAGGATGAAAATATGTATAGATGTATAAACGCATGTAAATTTTAATACATAATATAACTCCTTTTATTTTCTCCAAAATCATAATACAGATAAATGAGAAAGACAATGCGTCGAAATAAAAATAGATTCATAGTGACTAAATTGATGTACTTAAAGGCCGTTCTTTAGGTTAGGTCTTGATCCTTCGAGCCGTCATACATATTGAAAAACTTTTCGTTTTAAAACCTACTTAAACATATACATTTTTAATTAATCATATTAAGACCTAGAGACCTATCAGCGAAAAATTGATATATAACAAGCTCTTATCCTATTTTCTACTGTATATAAGTATTTATATGTATATAGCAAAACCATGTCTGTTCCATATTAAAACGTTGCGCTTACAAACTAATGCTCCCACACACGCAAAGATTTTTTTTTAATAGAGTTTATAATAAAAATTACTCGCATTTGTCAAAAGAAGGAATTAGTCATTGTTTGCTGGAAGTCAAGGGGCTGTCAAAGCAAACTTTACTGATTGTGACCTTACCTTGCGCCGTAGTCCTTATTATATGCTTTCAATATACTTCAAATCAATAAAAATGAAATTAATAATTGTTTCTTATTGTGTAAGTGACCTCGGAACAGAGAGTTTTTAGTGATTTAATTATTAAAACATCATAAAATATTATATGAAAAAGTGTTAGTCATCTTACTGATTCTCACTTTCATCGTCGTCTCCACTTTGCGCCGTAGTTCGCATTGTTTGTCTGAATTACATACATCGGTGTAAATATTAAGGCGCTTGTAAATATATAGTTTTATAATACACACCTCAGAGCACCGCGTTCATGTTAAGTTGCGATAAATGAGTGTATGTACTGATTATTTATGATCCAAAATATTTTTGAGATTAGGAACACCAGAACATGTCGATCAATCAGCGTGGCTCCGACATCCCCAATCCAAATTTTTTTGCTCTTTTACAAAATTGGCTATTTGACCATCACAGTAATCGAGCATCAAGAGCCTAACCTAATCGCTCATGCCTCAACCTTTGTCTTAGAGCTGAACCAGTTAATGCACAATCTTTTAGCTACTCCAAGCTCAGCACATGTACTGCTTACTCAGCCATTTTTCCATTGCAGCTTCTGTTTCTGTCCTGATCACGATCACGGGCTCAAACCGAGTCACTGAACGTTTTAATAAAGCTTGCTACCGCATCAACCTTAATAAGACTTCCAAGGTCGACACCATAGCTTTGTTCTAATTAGAACAAATCTAGACAAAAATCCCTGCTGCACAACATTTGACTTCATTCTACCCGAATCGTCCACTAATCTTAGCTGGCTCTCAGTAGCCAAGTTTCTAACTTGATTTATGCCTTTTTATTCAGTTATCACTCACGTCAATACGGGTTTTTTCAGTAATTGAATTTTCTGAGGAAAGAATAAGTAGAACATCACGATCTTTATACAGAAAGTAGTTCTTATGATAATTCATTAACATGATTTTTTTAAGAAGTTCCATAGTTTAGTTTTTGAGTTATAATGGTTTAAAAATTTACACTTTTTTGTCTAACGAACGATAATCTAAAGTCTCTGCAGTATGGAGATAAATAATTTTATTCTCTTTCAGGTATATATTCAGTGTGGAGAGGTATGTGGGGGGGGGGGGGGTTGTATATATATACAGGGTGTTTCATTTTAATCCGACCACGACAAAAAACCATAGAAAAACTAATTTTAACGAAAAATGACCTTAACAAAAGTTGAAGGGGGTAAAGGGGGCCATCGAATGACACAAACACCTATGACCTTGAACTCGATTTTCAAGGTCATTTGAGGGTAATTGTGATTTTTTTAAATAGAAACCTCTATTTTTGACCTTGGAATCGGATAGAGCGGAAAAAATTACGTCGCAACGGATATTTTAAGTTTGCTTTAGTGACCTTGAGTAGGTCAATTCAAGGTCAAATAACAAAAAATCTGCTAAACAGCTGTTTGTCTGGTTTTATTTTACTGATGTCGAAAGATGACCTTGCAAAAGTTGAGGGGAGCAAAAGGAGCCATCTAATGACACCAACACCTTTGACCTTGAACTCAATTTTCAAGGTCATTGTTTTTTTAACGGGAACCCCTATTTTTGACCTCGGAATACGGAGCAGCGGAAAAAATTACGTCGAAAATGACATTTCAAGTTTGCTTTAGTGACCTTGAGAAGGTCAATTCAAGGTCAAATAAGAAGTATCAGTCTAAGATTGTTTTCCTTTCAATTTTTTCGTAGAATTATCATTTTGTTATTGTAATAAATATTAAGAGAATAATTGACTTAAAATGTGATTATGCTTTGCTGACTTCAAAGCCATTTTGTAAGGTCAAAAGTGCAAAAATGCAATATCAAATGTTATGTGAAGTCCATATTTATATCCTAACTTTAGCATTACCCAGGAACAACGACGTGGACGTAATAGGTTTGTGTTCCCTTGGGGGTGCTTGATTAGAGTGAGTCCCCTTGCCTCTCACTTTTCGGGGTGCTTGATTATAGTGAGTCCCCTTGCCTCTCACTTTTCGGGGTGCTTAATTAGAGTGAGTCCCCTTGCCTCTCACTTTTGCTCAAAATTCAACGCAGGTGCTCAAAGACACCACCATTTTGTTGGATACACAATTCAATTCGCTGCTGAAAATGTTCTACTGTTCTGAGTAATACAGCTCTTGGCATGTTTTCACAAGCGGTTTGAATTCTGTGGATCATATCTTCCCTTGTTGTAGTTTCATGTTCATAAACAACATCTTTCAAATACCCCCACAAATAGAAATCGGGTGATGTCATATCTGGAGATCTCCGTAGCCATCGAACACCCAAATCTCCACGTCCAGTGCATCCAATCCACCTGTCACCGGTAATTTTGATTAAGATATTGTCTAACTATTCGATCATAGTGCGCAATAGCTCCATCTAATTGAATCCACATTCTTGCTCTTGTGTATAAATCTACTTCTTCAAGAAGTACTGGAAGACGATCTCTCAGGAACGTAAAAAATTATGGCCATTTACATTTTCATCGAAAAAGTATGGGCCTACAAGGTATCCGTTAACAATTCCACACCAAACATCAAGACTCCAACGATTTTGGCTATCTATCTGCCTGTACCAATGTGGATTAACATTCGACCAATAATGACACTTGTGTTGGTTAAGCTCTCCATTGCTTTTGAATTTTGCTTCATCAGAAAACATTACGTATTGAAAAAAGTGACGATCATTAGCAATCATTTGTCGTGCCCATTGGCAAAACTGTAGCCTTAACCTCATATCAGCAGGTGTGAGATCCTGAGTCAAAGTAATATGATATAGATGATAACGTTGACTTCTCAGTATTCTCCAAGCAGTAGCCATAGGTATACCACTCTGCCTTTGAATGTCACGGGTACTAACGTGGGGATTCAAATGCACCATTGCTAAAACGACCATTACACGAAGATCATCTTCGTTGTAATTACGACGTTCTCTAACCCGTGCTAGTTGCCCTTGTTGAGCTCTACGGTAAATCTCACGAATGGTTGTATGACTTGGATGTCTTCTATCGGGATATCGAATTCGATACAAGGCTGCAGCTTGTCGATAATTACGTCTAGATTCACCAAGAATCAATAAAATATCAACCCTTTCAGCGGCTGGATAATCAGCCATTGTTAAAAATTTGTAACAAGTTCAATAAAAAATTTTGTTTTTACCAAATTGAACAAATTAGATAGCTTTCGATGAATAATAAATTTTAATAGAAAAAATAAAGGTCAATGAATGAAAAAGAGAAAATGTTAAACAAATGATATTTGATTAGTTTGGCTAATCAATAACTATTCAATAACTAGTAAACTATTGAATACTAAGTGTAAGTAACAATGAGTAGAGGATAAATTCATATGAAAAGAGATCTCTTATTAGAAAAATTGTCTATTTCAATAATGAGTCGCGGGAAAATTCAACATGAAAAATCATCTTTACAAAATAAATTATTTATTTCAACAAGATATTCAGGCAAAATTCGATGAGGAAAATTAGTAGCCAATTGTGTCCACGTCGTTCCTGAGTAACGCTAAAGATAGGATAAAAATTCGCTTACGAAAACATCCCAAGAACTGAATAGAATCCAAAAAAATGGTGGTGTCTTTGGGCACCTACGTTCAAATCTGTACATAATAAAAGTGAGAGGTAAGGAGACTCACTCTAATCAAGCACCCCAAAGGGAACACAATCCTATTACGTCCACGTCGTTGTTCCTGGGCAACACTAAAGTTAGGATATAAATATGGACTCCACATAACATTTGATATTGCAATTTTGCACTTTTGACCTTACAAAATGGCTTTGAAGTCAGGAAAGCATAATCACATTTTAAGTCAATTATTCTCTTAATGTTTATTACAATAACAAAATGATAATTCTACGAAAAAATTGAAAGAAAAACAATCTTAGGCTGATACTTCTTATTTGACCTTGAATTGACCTTGTCAAGGTCACTAAGGCAAACTTGAAATGTCATTTCCGACGTAATTTTTTCCGCTCTATCCGATTCCAAGGTCAAAAATAGAGGTTCCTATTTAAAAAAATCACAATTACCCTCAAATGACCTTGAAAATCGAGTTCAAGGTCATAGGTGTTTGTGTCATTCAATGGCCCCTTTTACCCCCTTCAACTTTTGTTAAGGTCATTTTTCGTTAAAATTAGTTTTTCCATGGTTTTTTGTCGTGGTCGGATTAAAATGAAACACCCTGTATATATATATATTGTAACGTGTTGAGCACCGCAGCTAACACGAAGCGGTATGAGTACCGCTGCGCCGCGACGAGAGTACGTGGAGTAGCGCGCGCGATAGAAAAACACGTGCGAAATTCAAAGGCGCGAGAGGGACGGAACGAGCGAGCGCGCGGGCTAGTCCAGCGAGAAGGACAGATAGCTTTCGGCTCCCGAATCGAAAACACGCGACTTCGCTCGTATCGGGAAAGTGCGATCATCGGTTTTTTGCGGTACGTGCGGCGTTGAGCAAGGAGTGTGTTAGTGTGAGTGTGTTAGGCTGAGCCAGGTCCTGCCGAGCAATCCAGCACTAGGACACGACGATTAACGACGGCGTCATCGAGAGGACCAGCAGAAGGTCAGTGTGAATGCGCGCAGTGATTGAGAGAGAGAGATTGTGCGCGAGGATACCACCTGCGTGGTGCAAGACGCGCGGCCTTCGCGGCGAAACACGCGTCGAGCGCAGATACTCCGGCTTCGCGACGAGTCGCAAAGTTGTTGCGACTCGGGCATCATTATTATTTTGTCTCTCGATGTATCATAAATTCACGTTTATCTCGCGAACTTTTGTTTTTATTTAACGACCGCCACCTTGCTAATCCCTTCCCGCAATTACCGCCGCCTACGCGGGCGTTGAACAAGCAGCTTCAACGCATCTGAGTAGCCGAGCACGCACCAGAAGGTGCGGTATCCACGAGAAGAAGCAGCGGGACAAGCTGCATTGCAACGCGGGTTAATCGCTGGCGTTGAGGTGCTATCCGCCGCAACGTGGGATAGCGATCTCGTTCAACGTCGTTTAGGCGAATAAAAGTCTCACCCCGTTACAATATATATATAGTTTACTTTCTTAATATTTCAGAGTTTAAACACTTTGAATAAGTAACAATTTTTTCGTAATTAAACTTTTCCGACGATTTAAGATTTATACACTATTGAATAATCTTATGTTATATGTTCTTAACATTTTACGTAAGGACTTACTCAAGACCTTAAAGCAGATATTGCTTAAGATTATATTCATGATTTTATCAATTGTTTTGAATCACAAACTGACATAAGATCTTGAGTAAAATAATGAAAAAAAAAAACTTTTTTCTGCGATGGTAACCAGATCTTACATAGGATCTTGTGTGAATTGTTTTATAAATTCGCTGTTGAAGATATTGGTTAGGAAATTATTAATGAATGAAGGACATTTCAAATTTGTACAAGTATAACATCCATATAATAAAATAAAGTTTTAAATTTTAACTACAATCATTAACGAAAATAATATGGTACATTATGTTCTGTAGGCAACAATAACCTATATTGTATCTTTTGAATTCTTAGGATCTATTTTTTATTTACCTTCTGGTCAACTTTCAGATTCATCTTCTGATTCATGAGAATCAGAATCCGTATCTTGAGTATGTGATGGTATAATAATTAAATTTTCCATATCTTCAAATAAGCATTTGTGTTTTTTATGAGATGTTGGCCTTGAGAACGTTATAAAAGGATCTGAATTAATGAGTAACCTTTTGAACATTTCTGTGTTTGTATTTACCCTAATGCAAAAGAAACAATAAAAATTTACTTTAATACTTTTCTAAAAAAGCTGTAGAATACTTAAAATTATATATGATTTGAATTATATACCGAGAAGTTTTCCAAGTTTGTGGTTGCTTTCTTGTGCCACCTCTGATATCATTCCAATTGGTAACGCAAAGTTGTCAATAAACGCATGTCCGTGAATCAAAATAACATGCATCGAAGGTGGCATATTATACCAGTTGTATTTATTTATATACAATTTTGCTGTTTGAAAACAATATTCTTTGAAGGCAGCTGTATTCATTCTATTACTACTTGATATAGTGCCCAAAATGGTTTGAAACTTTTTCAATAAGACGATGTCAAATTCTAAAAGAGTTTTAATATATTTTAGTGCTATCTAAATGCGCTTATGTTTAAACTTCCATAGGAACATTAGTAATATTGTTTACTAACTACTTACCAGTTACATTTGAAACAATATCAGGGTTATTAAAAAATGTTCCAGCTGTGTTTCCGTCATTTGTATTTCCAAAATTTTTAGTAGGAGCATCAACCAATATACCTAACTGACTTAATAGTTCATCTTGTATTATTTTTTTTCCTTTTATTGATAATACCCTGTTCTTCTTTTGGAACCTACGATAAGAAAAAAAGTAAAATGACATATATAAATCTATTTACATAGAACTAGTAATATTGTTCGTATTTACAAAAGTGCAAGATTTACTACTAAATTATAATGTCAAAAAGCTAAAAATTCATAAATTTCATGAATTTCTAAGCTTAGAATCATTAACGCTATAAATGACATTCATACAAGAAAAAAATAAGGTGTCATTTAATAAAATCTGTTTTTAAATAGTTGCAAAATCAAATAATTTAAAATTATTTAATTTTGCAACTATTACATTAACTCTTTTAGTTACTGTTTCTATCTTGACAGATTTTTCGTCTTAATATTTATTCAAAATTAATGTTTGGATTATAGAGCTACCAAATAATCACATTCATGTACTTACACGCCACTTTTTAATGTCTAAGCGGTATGATATATGCAGTGCCAATTCCATAAATCGGATTCGAGCATGCAACACAGAAAATCCGTAGTTTAATGGGTTATCATTAATTTTTCTTTGTACTACATTTTCCAAACTATTCAGTTCTGATATAGTAGCACTACAGACAAAACATCTTTGACTTGACGATCTATTCAGTGCATTGCAAATCTAAAATTATTATTATATTTTTATATAGATATTTAAATTATTTTCGATAAAATATATTTAGATAAAAATGAAGTTAATTTTGTAAAGTTTACAACCCAACATGTTTAAACTAATTGGGTAGAATAACGTGGATTATCTACCTATCCATGCTGGTAAATATTGATTCTACTTTAATTTAACGTGGATATATGAATAGGCTATTCACTTAAATTTTCAAATAATATTAAAGCGGGGTTGATAATAAAAAACAAAGAGCTTTTAAGGTACAAAATAGTTTATATTGATTGTACCATCTAAATGGTACTGTGCAAATTCAACGACGAATCAATTGTCTCACCAAGTTATAGACTTGTTATAATTAAATTTTCTCAGAAATTAATGCAAAGAATTCATGTAGATTAATTTAGTGGATAATCGAATGTTATTGGATAATCGAATGTGGATAATCAAATCGTTATTTTCGGCATAAAAATACCATATGACGAAATACTTGCTTAATCAATTTACCCTAAAAAATACTGTTGAATTTTGCATCTTTGTCTTCAGCCTTTTGCTTATAAACGTTAGCGTTTGTCCCGTCAAAACCATATTTACCAAGAAATACTAATTTTTTTGTAGCCGTTCGATCAAATTTGAGGATTTAAATAATTTAATAATCGTTTCAGTGAATGACTTAGTAAGTTGAGTAAGTTTTTTAGATAAACTTCACATTTTGTTTCCGTAACTATTAAATCATTCGGATAAGATTCATTTTTAGCTTCTCTAACCTAAATAAAACAATTATGGTCATTTTGTGGGATAAGGTCGGAATGAAAATTATATTTGAATTTATTTTTGTTCCCTAGGTGAAAATATATTTACCTAAAAAAGCTAATGAAAGCTAATAAATTTTATTAACAATTATCTGAATAATATTATTTTCACCAGGGTCTCCCAAAGAAAAATCTTTAGATCAATATTTTTTATGTAAAAAAAATAGTTTGACCCAAGCTGAACGAATCTGTTTCTCTTAAAAATTTTGTAAAGTGCGCGCATTATTGATATTTAAAAATATCAAAAAAGATCATTCGATTGCAAAGTAACAAATAAATAATCAAGTTTAATTTGATATTTATTAAAAACCACTATCTAAAATTAATAAAATTGCAATCTTGTAATTTGATTTATCAGAGCCTGCAGATTTTTCAGACAGCATAGGCACTACAACTATTTATTTAATCTCTTATTGTTTGATAAACTTGTTTAGATAAATTAGTATCGATCATTAATGACAAAGCTCTTTCAGGAGGCAATTGCGTACCAGATCTTTTCTTATACGCATTTTCAATATTTATTGCATAATAAGGATCAACTATCTTAGAAATCAATCTGACACCAGGCGAATTATTGTCCAACTTTAATTTTTTTTTTCGCTGCTTCATAAACTTCTTCAGCGCTTAACTGACCACACAAAGCTGTAGTTCGTCGTCTTTTTGTTGCTTCTGACGCGTTATTCAATGAAACTTTATATTTTTGTTCAGTCGTTTGTATACCTTCAAAAAATATATAGAAATAAAATATTTTACAATATTATAACATCATAATGTTTAGCCTTCAAATATAAAACTACTTTTAGATAAATTAATAAAAACAAAAATCAAGTTAACCATAAAAAATGTCAGTTTTTTAAATAATCATAATATACTGATGAATATATCTTACCTGCTTTAGTAGCATTTTTCTCAATTTGCACTAAATTAAATTCGACATCTTGTTTAAGCCATTCAGCATATTTATTTTCGAAAACACTCTAATTTCTTTTATTTTTTGGGAGAGTAGATAATCTACGCTTAACATTGTTGAAGAAATTTTTCCATAATATTAAAGAGACTTCAGTCTTTTCGGTAAGACTTAATTCTAAACTATTACTCAAGTAAGACACAACTACATCAGCTTGTTTTGCAAAATCTAATGTATAATTATCTTTTAAAATTAAAAAAATTTCTTGGCGTTTTATATCAAATGAACGCATTTTCAAAATACTGTTTGTGATCGCAAACAATCGTTCGTAACCAAGAATGAATTTGAAATGAGTTTTCATCAGGCAAAACTAAACTACGAGGATTGATTTAAAAACATAAAACTATGTACTTTTGGCTTTTACCGCGCATTAATAAATAATATCCGGAATATCCTACTCTAAGCTAAATGAAATACTTTCTGCGAAAAATAATAAAATAATTTAATAACAGTAATTCTAAACGAAGCTATAAACGATTATTAATGAAAGCACAGTTACAAAAATATCATAACTTGTATTAATATTGTCAAGTTTTGATAAATCAAATAATAAGTTTTATAATACATTATACAATATTTTTATTACATAATGTAATGCGCACAATGATTTTTTTTAATCAGAATAAATTTGAAATGAGTTTTCATCAGACAACATTAAACTACGAGGACTAATTTATAAAAAAAAAAAATTTGTACTTTTGACATCTACTGGGCGCAAAAAATAAAAACTAGGAATTATACTCTAAGAAAAATAAATACTTATTGAAAATATGAAATCAATTTGATAATTATAGTTATAAACGATTATTATTAAAAATACAGTTACAAACATTATCATCATGTTTTTTTTTGTTATTATAATTATCAAGTTGATATATGTATATATGTATGTATGTATATGTATAAAAATATATATAAATATGTATATATGTGGGTGCATAGACACACGTGTGCGTGTATGCATTTGTTTATTTATTTATTACACATGCACATCTTTACACCCTTACGTTGTATAAATAAATATACATATATAACTTTAAGGGTACTTTTATTAAAAAATTCAGAAAATTTTACAAAAAAAAAAGTATATTTATGTTTATAGTGAAAAATACTTCCCTGAAGAGCTATGAATTAATTAATTAGTGCTGAAAACCCATTTATTGCCAAAATTGACATCTTTGGCTCCCTACCATTTTGGTAAAAAGTAATTTAAAAATCTGAAAAAATGCAGGTGCACTGGAAACTGTTTCTGGAACATATTTACCGTAGGTTGAAGAAGCAACAAATTTTTGATCTTTGATTTGACCATGAACGACCTATATATACATACATATACAGTATGTCTCAGATAAAGCGGACATAATCTTGTTTTGGCGATTTTGGAAAAAATAGTTGGGGCGCAACAAAATTTTTTTTTTCAATCGATAGAGTAAACTAAGCTCTAT
>JAZHPH010000333.1:355-15802 GCA_037356405.1 Nasonia oneida | reverse complement strand
ATTTTTGACCATTGTCTACCCAATGGAATAGCTAACAACATTCTGCCAAACTTTTTTTTTAACCATGTCACATTCAACCTCTCGCTACTTTTTAACGAAAAATCCCATCGATATGACCATACGGTAAAATGATAGAGCTTAGTTTACTCTATCGATTGAAAAAAAAAAAATTTTGTTGCGCCCCAACTATTTTTTCCAAAATCGCCAAAACAAGATTATGTCCGCTTTATCTGAGACATACTGTATATTTTTGTTATATATAGTATATAAGTGCGCGCTAGAAAATACTGTGCCATCATCTCATTTATTATGGTAAAAATGTAAAATACAACGATCTAACTTATTATCGGTAAAATCGAAAAAGGACATTCTAAAAATGAGGTCAGGTTTTGAGGTGGGACACAAAATATAGACGTCCGCGGGTTTTGGGGGAAACGAATTCGGAAACTAGGCATTCTGACGAAGATTTTCCTACCCTTGAATTTTTTTTCAAGCATTTCTTCGAGTGAAGACAGCCCGTGATCACTTTTTTTATTTTCTGGCCTACTGTGCGGCGGGCTGTGGAGAAGATGTTAAAGGCGCCAGGGCAGATGTCACTGGCGCTTGGTGAGTCGGTGCGGATGGTGCTGGCGTTAAGTGGAAGGCCCTGCCTCAAGCGATAATTGCGTGGCGCGGCTACTAGTTATGCCTGCGCTGGAGGCGCGGCTGCTGGTTGTGGCTGCGCTCGGCAGGCGGCTGCTGGTCGTGCCTGCACTCGGCAGGCGGCTGCTGGTCGTGCCTGCACTCGGCAGGCGGCTGCTGGTCGTGCCTGCGCTGATGGCGTAGTTGCTGGTGGTGTCTGCGCTGCTGGCACGGCTGCTGGAGGAACCTGCGTGGCTGCTTGAAGTGCCGGCGCTGCTAGGATGTTGGCTGCCTTTAGCTAGGCCGGCTTGACCGACGACGTGGAGATGGTTTTGGCCACGCCGTTGATGTCGATGACATACGCCTGCTCGCTCAGCCGGCGAAGCACCCTGTGTGGCCCCGTATAGGGCGGTTGCAGCGTCGTCCGAACCGTGTTCACCCTTCTGAACACGTAAGCGCAGGTGCGCAAATCACCATGGAAAAATGGTGTTCGAGGTGGAAGGTGCCTGGCGTCTGGTACAGCGCGGAGCCTGCCTGGCAGACTCGTAGTTCGGAGACAAAGGTAGGTGTGTTGACGTCTGGATGATTCGCTGTAACAAAAAAGTCGCCCGGGACGCGGAGCGTGATGCCGAAGAGCATCTTAGCGGGCAATGCTTGTAGATCCTCCTTGAAGGTCGTCTTCAGGCCGAGCAAGACAGTTGGAAGAGCTTGCGGCCAGGGCTTTGGAGCGCAACACATGAGTGCGGCTTTCAGCATGCAATGCATCCTCTCGACGAGTCCATTGGCTTGCGGATGGTACGGTGTTGTATGCACGCGGTCTGCGCCAATGATGTTGGCGAGGGTGATGAAAAGACGAGCTTCGAACTGCGTCCCCTGGTCCGTCGTGATGGTAATCGGCGTGCCAAACAAGCTGATCTAATGATCCACAAAGGCTCGTGCGACTGTTTCTGCCTGTTGATCTGGCAGTGGAATGGCGTGAGGCCACCTAGAAAACATGTCGACGATGGTGAGACAGTACTGGTAACCCGAGCACGACATCAGCTTGATGAGGTCCAGGTGGAGATGGTCGAAACGCGCACCCAGAGCCGCAAAGTCACCTAAGGCTGCTCGGTTGTGCTGGTGGACTTTGGAATGTTGATAGGGGACGCAGGCGCGTGTCCAGCGGGCGATGTCCTTGCGCATGCTCGACCAGAAGTACTTCTGGGTGATGGTCTTCGTCGTCGTGCGGATACCTGGATGCGAGAGGCCGTGCAGTGCCTCAAAGACGGTCTTTCTGCGCTCTCGTAGGATGTAGGGCCGTATGGTGTTGCCGTCGACTGCGCAGTAGAGCAAGGAGCCTTCGATGTTGAGCGGCTGCAACTTGGAGTCCTGGACGTCGAGCAGGTGCGGCTGGTCTGCGTCGTTGCGCTGGTCTTGAGCGGGAGTCGTGAGGTCCATGCATAATGGCATCTTGATTGCCTCGACTCTGGAGAGGGCATCTGTAGCGGTGTTGTCGAGGCCTTTGACGTACGCTAAGGTTATCTAGTACTGCAGCAGATAGTCGAGCTGTCTGGATTGGCGAGGCGACGCATTCTCTGGTGGCTGCTGGGCTGCAAATGACAGTGTCTTGTGATCTGTCAGCAGTGTAAACGGGTGCCCCTCAAGGATACTACTGAAATGTTTGACCGAAGCGAAGGCATCGAAAAGCTCCCTATCATAGGTGCTGTAACGCCTCTCGGTGTCCGAGAGCTTTCTGGAGAAGAAGCCTAGAGGTTTTCAAAGGTCGTCGTGATCGTGTTGCTCTAGGGCTGCACCGATGGCGACGTTGGAAGCGTCTGTGAATAGCCGAAGAGGGGCGTCGCTGCGCAGAAAAGTTGTCATCGTTGCGTCAGCCAGCGCTTTCTTCGTGGCGATGAAAACATCTAGGGCTTCGTTGGTCCAGGTGAGAGGCGAGGGTTTCTTCTGCTGCGGTGAGAGTTTCAGCATGTCGTTGAGATGCGCGACCAAGCCTGCAGCTCCAGGAATACAGCGCCTGTAGTAGTTTACATGCCCAAGAAAGCGCCAAAGTTGTGACGTATCTGCTGGTTGCGGGAATGCTTGTATGGCCTGGACTTTGCCTGCTGGTGGTTTGCAGCTGTCTGCGGAGATGACATATCCGAGGTAGGTTACCTCGCTCTTGGCCAGCGTACACTTATCCTGGTTGATGCGGATGTGTGCCTCTCGGAGAGTCGCGAAAAGTGTCTTGAGGGGCTCCAGATGCTGTTCTCTCCCGTAGGAGGTTACGATTATATCGTCTAAATACGCCCGAGCAAAAGGCAGGTCTCGTAGCAGGCGATCCATTGCCCTTTGAAGTGACTGCGCAGCGTTACGAAGGCCTATGGATGATCTGGTGAACTTGAATAAGCCGAATGGCATAATGATGGCCGTCTTGTGTGCATCTTCTGGCGCGATTGGGACTTGATAAAAGGCTTTCTTCAAGTCTATGACTGAGAAGGTATCGCCACGAAATTCGAGTAACAGGTCCTCGATGACTGGGAGAGGATATCTGTCCGGCACAGTACGGCTATTAACTTGCCTGTAATCGCCAGTGATACGATACGAGCCGTCGGCCTTTTTGACTAGCCGTAACGGACTCGCCCAGGAGCTATCTGAGATGCGCACGATGCCCATCCCGATCAAAACTTTGAATTCGGCTCACGCAGCCTCGAAGCGCTCGCCGTGAAGTTGACGTGCACGCGCTGCCGCTGGTGGCCCGGTTGTGACGATATGGTGAAGGGCAGAAAGATCGGGTAGAGCGATGGTCGTACTTCCTGACGTGGCTAGATCTTGATATATATATATATATATATATATATATATATATATATATATATATATATATATATATTATAGTTATTTTTGAGATACTCTCCCCGCAGCCCCCCTCCACAAAATAACGTGAAAATCGTTCATTTTCGTCACGAAAGCAGCGGCAGCTTTCTCCCCTCCACCGCTCTCTTTCCTGCGCGCATGGCGTACACGCGCATGCTCTACAAGCACTGCAAGCGGCTATCGGGTATTCTCGGCTCTTTCCGCCCAATTTCGGGCCCCTCGATGCGCTTGGTGTTCTATATCTAATAGCGTCAGTTGTATGTAAACAAATCAGTTCTTTTTTGGAAGTGAATACTTCTATAGGCTCACCGGGTACACATTTTACTGGGGAGTGAATCGGCGATCGGCGACCGTCATGGCGGCGCAACAGACCGATCGTCACAAAAGCAGCAGCAGCTCTCTCCCCCCACCACGCTCTCTTCACTGCGCATGGTAGTGTGCTCGCATAGCTCAGCTCTTCCCTTACATATCAGCCGCACTTATTTACACACGCTGCAAGCGGCTATCGGATTTTCTCGGATTTCGGACGCGCTAATATAGCGGTACTCTTTCATGATACTTCAATGTTTTTGCGTCAACTAGACGACGTGACTTTTTTAATATGCGCAAAACATTTGCAGGTAAACATTATTGACTTATTGCGGTAAACATTATCACTGTATAACACGCCCTAGCGTAAACCTCGATTTACCGCACGCTCGTGCAAAAATGCACTCTCTAAATCTCGGATTACGCACGTTGTGTCATAAAATATCGTACGATATACTATTATTCTTATTATATTTTGCCTATTCTAAATTTACTAGTTGATCAATGATTCAACTAAGATTTTTTAACTCTGTCAAAATTGCGATTAAGTTGGAAAAATAAGAAAATGGCGGTGATTTACGCATCAAAATCACTAAATCAAAAAATTATAAAAATTTATCAAAAAAGTCACAATTGAATGTATCCTTGTAGATTAGTACTTTGCAATCAACGAAGACGCATTTGAATTTGCGTCGAAGACTAATTCATTTCAGTTTTGCCGCAAAGACTATAGTATATATATTTTAAACTCTTGCGTCGAAGACTATAAAGTACATTTGCAGCTCCGCTGCGAAGACTAGTACATTTCTCACTTCGTATACGTTTGATTCTTTGGCAACGAAACTATTCAAAATTTTCCAAAATTCCACACCATTTATTTAAGTATTCACTTCTATCGGCTGTCCCCAAGACAGCCACATTTTTTTTTAAATATGGAAGCCCTCCCACAGTCCCCCTCCCCCAGGCCCCCCCCCCCCCCCCCCCACCGCCCACAGCTTCACATCTTTAACCGATTGATACAGAAGTACTTATAAATTACGTCAGTTACCAGAGATACGGAACAGTAAAGTATGATAACAACTAGTTTCTGTATAAATATTGGAAATGTTTTAAGTTTAAAATTTTAGTCGACAGTTTTCCACACCACCCAAGAGGTACTGTCAGAAGCACATCATATTAGTGTCATAATACAATGTACTTTAGGCGCGTTAATTTTTTTTAATGCATAAAAATATTGTATATAATTTGATCATGTCATGAAATTATATGAAGCCTTTGAAAAAACTATTGGCGTTTCGTTTGCCAGGCCGTCAGAGTAGACCCTTCAGTAAGATCCTGACGTCCATTTCTCTCCCGTAAGCATAAGCCGTCAAAGCCTTACCGAAGCGTCCACTTTGATGGCCTAGATGAAACGACAATAGATTTGCAAAGGCAGGTATGCTTATACAGATTTTAAATTATGAGATTAAGCAAGGTCTTGTCAAAAATAAAAAAATATTTTTAGCTACAGATTTTTTTTATATTATTTATATTTATTATACGTACAGTTAACAACTCAACACTCTTTTACCTTCGACATTAGTTAGTACATCTTTTTAAAGTTAATCCTAAAGCTTAAGAGTATAACTATCGGTGTTTGGGAGTGTACTCCCAACTTTTTATTCTTAACTATTGAGAGTATATGCTTCTTTTTAAGAGTATATTCTTAATAGTTGAGGACATACCCTCAATTTCGAGAGTATATTCTCAATTGTTTATAGTATACACTCAAAATTAAGAGTTAACTCTCAAAACTAGGAGTAGACTCTCAAAATTGGGAGTAAACTCATATTTAAGAGTTTATTCCTAAATTTGAGTGTTTAAGCACATATTTACATTTATATTTACAATTTACATTTTTAATAAATTAAAACTCTTCGACATTATTGTTCAAAAGAAGTTTGATATTCATCATTTTGGATCTGATTTGATTGAGGATTTAATGGCTTAGCCATCTTCACCACCTAAAAATGCAAAATCTTTAATTAAAAGTCTTTTGAAGAACCATTATAAGGTTTTAAAAATCGAAAAATTCTTGCCAATTCCTGAAAAATCTAAAGGATTCAAAATTATAAAGGTTCGTATAAAATGATATCTAACCTGAAACAATTCATGCCATCAACAAAAATGCCATATTTCCAAAATTCTATTTGCATTATTAATTTTCTTGCGCAACCTCAGTTTATGAATGACCTTTAACCTCTAAAAGCATAATTTGAGAATCATTTTATCGTTATTACTCCCCCGTTATACCGTATTTCTTTTAGAATGAGCTCGTTTACATGGAAAAAAGCGCAAATACAACAAGGAAATTCAGAGATTCAAGTTTATCCAATCAAACGATAATTATTTTGAATTGGCTTCGAGTTTCTGAAGAAAAAATCAGTCGTTTACTAGTAACTGAATGTTTTTTGAAAATTGAAGATGTCCAAAATATTTTATTAGGGGACCAATTTTTATACAATGACGTCGATATTATTATTATAAAAATTTTTTTATAGAAGAAGCTTACGATAGCCTGCAAAAATCAGTACAAGAAAAAAGTCTTGAGGAATTTATACTTATGGTGAATGCAGCAAATCTTTTGATTTCGATATCGATTCCATTCAATGCGACTGCTGTCTAATCTGGTATCATAATTCTTATGTGGGTATTGATGAATCTTTTGACAAATCTATGTTGAATATCATAGACTGGTATTGTTATGTTTGTACGGAAAAATAAGAAAAAATTAGTGACTTCTTAATTATATGTTGAAATAAAGAAATTGAATTCTCTTTTACTCGCATTCACAAACTCACTAGACACAGTACATTGAAAGCGCTCTCCACACCCTGGCCTATACACTCACATGTGCATGCATCCACTCATCACTAATCAGTACATTAGAGACGCTCTCCGCATCCTGGCCTGTACACTTACATACCTATAATAAAAATCGCGTAAGCTTTTCCGCTGGCTGTCAGCAAAAAAAAACTTGATTTGAGTATTTCAATGCAATGCAAAAATCGGGTAGGCAATACCGCAGATTGTCAGCGAAAATACAAAATAAGCTTGTGTAATGGGGGGCAGTGAGCTACAAAACAGTAGGTTGATTTGCGAGGAAAAAAAGACATCTTCATCTAAAGAACTTTTGAGAGAGGTCGGAGACGAGGCTCCTTGAGCTTGGATCGTAAAATACGTTGGTGTCTCAATAGTTAATAATTCATAATAATGATAATTATGAAGGAGAGTAAAAATAACAATTATTCATAGAGACAGACTCATAGGCTTTATGCACGTGTGTAGAAGTCCAGACCGCGGAAATTCCGGGATCTCCGCGTAAAAAGTATTATAGCTCGAGCTCGCAAACTCCTTGCTGTTCAGCCGTCAATGTAGTTTTTCCAATAAAACTGCACTCGTCGACGCGTTGCCTCGCCTGTCCATCGGCGATTCGATCGCGCGGAGACCACAACCAACATCGTCGTCGTCACCGACAACATCAAAAGATCGTCGTCGATCTTGAAAACTACGGCAGACGGGACCTCTTTCTAGCGGATCATCCCGCGGGCAAGCGTCATAAGAAAACATAAGTACTGCGCATCATAGCTTCGCTGCCGTCGAAGAGAATATTCGCCCTCTCGCGCCACCACGAGTTCTTAGCTGCCAACCTAAAATATCGCGAATGTAGAGTAGTTACGGTCGAGGAGAGTACTCTGGAAGCAGTTCTCGGTAGTCGGTGAGCCTTACTTTCTCGTATTTTCGCTACCGCCGCGAACTGCTGCAGCATTCTCTCTCTCTCTCTCTCTCTCTCTCTCTCTCTCTCTCTCTCTTTCTCTGCTCATCAGGACCAGGCTGGAAGCGAAGAGGAGGAAAGGTTGCCGTTCTTTCGTGAGGGATGGGAGAATCTACATCCGCTCTGGTGAGGACAGCGAGCGGGCGACCATCATTTCTACCGACGCTGATCTTGAGGCTTTTTTAGCCCGAACGCCGCCAACACCCAGCACGGACATCACACACTAAGACACATGACTATCATCCCGCCAAAACCACCATCTAAATCATTCATTTCACCCACTCCTGCCTCCAAGGTGTCTCTGTCTGAGGGTCTAAGGGTCTGTCATTTTAATGCGAACTCTCTCACGGGTCACATTGAGATGATCAGGCTCTTCTTGTCCACTCGTCCCCCCTTTCACGTAATAGCTGTAACTGAGACCTGGTTGAGTGACAAGATATCGTCCATATCGTCCATCCCTTCACTGGATGATTACACATTGTACAGACGAGACAGAAACAGGAACGGTGGAGGTGTGGCCCTATACATTCATCACTCACTGACTGCTAGCGTTATCTCGTCATCTGACGGCGAATGGTCGGGCAAGCCGGGTAAGCCAGAGTATCTGTTCTGTGAAATCACATCCAAGGGAATAATGCCCATCTTCGTGGGGGTTGTGTATCGCCCTCCTCACTCACCCTTTATCCAGGGATCTAACTTCATTGAACAACTAACAACGCACATGCACAACTACTCCACGAAGGTCATCATGGGTGATTTCAATGCAGATCAACTTTCCTCATCTGAGGACGCAAACTTCATCAGGGCTTTTATTGATGAGAACTCCCTTACTTCTGTACCATACGGTGCAACTCATCACAGACGGGAATCTGACACCTGGCTTGACCTATGCTTGATTGATGAGCAGGATCGCCTGCTCTCACACTGGAAGACTGACACTCCTTTTATCAATGGACATGACCTGATCACGGCCACACTCGACGTACAGATTCCACGCCACGTACCTACTACATACACTTACAGAAACTACAAAGGAATCTGTGCTGAGAAGCTAAGGGACTTCCTTAGCGCATGTGACTGGTCATCCTTCGCAACGTCATCACTTGACGAATGCATCACCATTCTTAACGCTAACATTTCAAACGCCATTAATCATCTCGCCCCATTAAAGACTGTAACACCTCGACACAAACGTCACCCGTGGTTCACCGCGGCTCTTCGTGACCTCTTGACAGAAAGGAACAGACTCTACAGACGTTTTCGCAGAAGTCGTTTACTGTGGGACCTATACTCTTATAGAGTCGCACGGGACGACGCTCATAAACGGATTGAGGAGGCCAGGTTGAATTACTACTATTCACGCCTGTCTTCCTTGACCGACGTTGCAGAGATCTGGAGAGAGCTTGGAAATCTTGGTATTACTACGTCTAAAACTGCTTCACCTGCTCGGTTCTCTCCGGATGCTCTCAACGAACACTTCAGCTCCATCTCAAATGACCCTCAAGCTCCATCTGTTGAGGAGTATCTACGAACCCTGGAGAGTCTGGACCTCCCTGAACACTTCATCTTCAGGGAAATCACAGAATCGGACGTGTCGGCTGCAGTGTCACACTTCAACACCCAGGCCAGAGGAAGCGATGGCATCCCGCAGGTTGTAGTTTCTAAAGCACTGCCAATACTCGCTCCCTTACTCTGTCAAATCGTCAACCTGTCTCTGAGCGAGGCACGCTTTCCCTCCGCCTGGAAATCATCGCTCGTAAGAGCACTAAACAAAGTCAACTCTCCAACAGCTGTAACTGACTACCGTCCGATCTCTCTACTCTGCTTCCTGTCCAAAGCGCTGGAGTGGCTGGTGCACAAGCAACTCTCTGAATATCTTGAAACAAGACTTTACCTCGACAATTTTCAAACTGGCTTTCGCACTGGCCACAGCACTCAGTCTGGCTTAATCAAGCTAACTGATGATGTCAGGCTTGGGATAGACAGGAAGAAGGTCACTCTGCTACTTCTATTTGATTTTAGCAAGGCGTTTGACACTGTGTGTCACGTCAAGCTACTCGGAAAGCTATCCTCTTTCGGCTTCTCCAAGCAGGTTATCCGCTGGCTTGCATCTTACCTTTCCGGAAGAGAGCAGGCTGTCATTGGTGACAACAACGAACTCTCTACATCCCTACCACTAAACACCGGTGTCCCACAGGGGTCAGTCTTGGGCCCCTTGTTGTTCGCGTTGTACATCAATGACATTGGCTTCTGCCTTGACTCAGATGTATCCCATCTAGTCTACGCGGATGATCTGCAAATCTACTGTCAATGTCCCCTTGAGGAGCTCGATTCCTGTTCTGTCAGGATGAGTGCTAACGCCGAGAGGATAATGGGCTGGGCAGCACTGAATAGGCTTAAGCTGAATGTCAGTAAGACTAAGGCAATCGCCCTGGGCTCCCCCTACTATATCAATGCTCTTCCTTCCACTGCCAACACCTATATAATTATAGGGGGAGCCCGGGTCGACTACGAATCATCTGTACGCAATCTGGGATTGGTGCTTGATTCCAAACTCTCGTGGAAAGAGCACGTCACACAAATGTGTAAGCGTGCTCACTCTTTAATGTATCGGCTCTATTTTTTCCGGAAGAGCACTAATTTCAGATTGCGCCAACATTTAGTGCAAGCCCTTTTATTTCCAATCATTGACTACTGTTCACTGGCTTACTGTGACCTGACGCAAGAACTCGACCTTAAGCTTCAGAGGCTTGTCAACACGGGGATCCGTTATATCTACGGTGTAAGGAGGGACGAGCACATCTCCCCGTACAGGCGTGAGTTGCAATGGCTTACCACCGCCGGACGTAGGAAGTATTTTATGGCCTGTTTTCTCAGAAAGATCTTTAACACCTCAGTACCTTCTTACTTATTAGCCTATTTTGATTTCCACGTCGCGCTCAGGCCTGTGAGGGGTGAGGTGACCCCCCTGGATATCCCGCCCTTCAAGACGGAGATGCTGAGGAACTCATTTTTCATCAGCGCTTCCTACCTCTGGAACAGCCTTCCATCTCATCTACGTAACATACTATCAATATCACACTTTAAACAGGCAGCTAAGAATCACTTCTTAGAACTGGAAAACGCACTTACATAACGCAAACATTTCATCTCATTCACTCACTTTCATCTCATCTCACTTTATTCCATTACTCACTTCTACACTTACACCCTGACACAACAATTTTTTTTATTCTTAAGTTATTTTTCTATTATAATTTATATGTACAACATAATGTACAAAAATAAAAACAATCTAAATCTAAACAATCTAAATCTAAATCTCTCTCTCTCTCTGATCCCGCTCTCCGGTAAGTACAAGACGCTATCGCCTTGTGCCCCTCGTAGAACCACTATTTTCTGCTGCTTTTTGCCTTTGGGCGTTTTTGTTCGCAGTCTGTTGCACGCTCCTTTATGTAACCTTCAGCCTGATCTAATTTTCGCTGGAGACTGCACTCAACTCACTCTGTCAACTCTGCTGCAAGTTTTCTCATCTCATCCTAACCTCAAAACGCTTGGCTTGGCTTTACTGGTTTGGCTTGATTTTCGCTCTTAACAGTACATGCAGCGACATCTCACGAGGCGATGGAAAAACATCAATCCGTACAGCTGATCAGGTCGGTATGGTAAGCGCATAGCCTTATCACACGCTCTACTATAAAATGAGCACAAATGGTGAGAAGGCTAGAGAGGCGTATCAGATCTGCGGGGAATGTGTCAAGGACATCCAGACAAAGGACCCCAAGCGATGTGAAATCTGCAGCCACTTCTTCCACACCCGCTGCGTATCGTTTCACTCGGTGCAAGTTAGGGGCGTCGCGACGTTAGCGTGTACGGCATGTGCGGATGACAACAGCAGGAAGAGATTGCAGACGTCGCTCAACGTGGGCGGCTCTAAGGGCTTCAACAACAACAAAAAGTCCGTCTCACCGCCCACGTCGAGTAACCCTTCGCGCAACCAATCACCAACGCGTCTAACACGTTCAACTACCTCAACCTCAACATCAAGTGGAGAAATCACACTGCAAGATGTCTTTGCAGCTGTGAAGGACGTGCGCGCGAGGCAGGACGAAGCGGCGAAGTCGCTGAGGGTCACCTCTGACAGGATTTCCGGGTTGGAAGCGAGATTGGCCCTTCTAGAGAACCGGCTCAGCGCCCTTGAGGACCTGCCCCAGCTTCACGCTCGCATGACAAATGCGGAGCAGACCATCACGGAGCTGAAGGCACAAATATCGCAACACTTGTCAAGACCCTCTCCTGCGCAACCCTTGAATAACACCACAAACGACAACGTCTCCCCTGCCACCACCGTCCCTTCGGAAATTGCCAGCCTCCGAAAGGAGTTGCTGAAAATCAAGCAGCAGCAGGGGACCACCAACAGCAACGTTGTCGTATTAACAGGGCTGCGCTACACGAGGGAGACCTGCATCGACCTACTGGCCTACTCGGTCGTGTCTGCCCTTGACCCTGCAGTTCTCAAAAAGGACATCGCCAGAGCGAGGGTCATGGGGAGAATAAATGAGGATGATGACACCAAGGCCGCTGACAGCAGACTTCCACCCATTGCTGTCACCCTCTCATCCCATGCCCTTGCTCGCTCGCCCATCAGAGCAAATATTACGAAGGGCAAACTCCACACGGCCGAGCTCGACGCGAGTATTCTAGAGGAGGCAAGGGCCCCAAACCACCAGGGGCTTATCAATGTCAACGAGCTGCTTCCTCCGGAGATACACAAGCTGCGCGTCAGGGCCAGACAGGAAGCAAAGAAGAAGCATGGATGCAGGTCCTACTTTTTTTACTAGGTTGAACTTTTCTTTAAAACATCATGATTATCAAATGTTATTATAACTATAGACTACTATAATTTTAAGTTATTTCATGGAGCATATCTGGAGAAAAACGAGAAGGAGGAATTTTAACTCCAACGTGCAGAGTTCCTTTTTCTGTTTGTTTCTCTTTGGCAATCGGCGCGCGTTGTCGTGACGAATTAAACGATCGAGTGAACTTACCTGTAAGTGAAACCTCGATCACAATTGTAAGAGCTGCCTCGTCCGAATAAATCAAATTGTAGTATCGCCTAATTCATGCGTTCTAGCCACAAAATTTCAAAGTAATATATATGTATATTTAAATTCCTTCGTCTCACTCGTTACCATGCTGTTTCTTCATTAATTTGAAAGCATACAAATTGTGAAAGAAAACAGGGCTGGGAAATTTACAGTTTTTTTAATGTTCAAGGGAGGGCTTTGATCTATTCGGACGAGGCAACTCGTACAATTGTGATGGAGGTTTTACTTACAGATAAGTTCACTCGATCGTTTAATTGTACTTCACTGACTCGTCCTCTAGATCAAATTATTGATGTTTAAAGCGCTCTTTCACAATTTGTGATTAATATTTTACGCCACTTAGATGGAAATCAAGGTTTCAAGCAATTTTTGCCTATTTCCAATGATTTGTAGCTTATAAGAGATGCATTTTCAACTAAAACTATCCAGATACATTTTTTTGTGAAATTTCCTAAATTTAAAAAAAAATACCTTTAAAGCCCTATATGTATGTTAAGGCTACCTTATTTGCATTTTAAACCTTAAAATATCAAAATCTGAATGTTTGATTCGGACTCCGACAACCTCAATACAGTAAAAAGATACCTTTTTAGTCCAAAAGTAGCTGTAAAGTTTCAAAATGGGCCTGACATTCTAATAAAAGTTATGCAGAAAACAAACATGATATAATGGCTAATAAGTGGTTTTACATTAAAATTTATAACCTAGTAGTAGACACTTATAACCTAGTACATTTCATGACTATTGATACCAACATGCGTTTGTTTATGTACTAGTAAAAATAAAGAAAATGAGACTTGGTGGATTGAAATGCACTATGTAGAAGCTGAGCTAGAGGCGATACGAACGAACGCACACACACACATACACACACATCCATACGGACAGTTTCTAAAAAGACTATTTTTTGACTTAAAATTCCTTGAAACATATTTCCTACATGTTTTTACACAAACTCCAAAAATTACTATTACAAGACTTCCTTAGGAAGAAAGCAAAAAACGTTTAAGTAATATTTCTGTAAATTATTGCAGAGTAAATACACTATATACATTTAAAGAGATATTGAATAGCAATGCTTGGAGCGTGTGAAAGCTATGGATAGGAAAATTGAAAGCTTGTAAAATTATAATCAATCCTGTGAGTCATGTAATAAACATAGAGAAAAAGTGATCTTTGAAATAAATTCAGTCTATATGAAAAAATTTGATGATGCATATAAAGTTAGGTTAGCAATAAGAGGTTTTCATTGAACTAACGTAATTGACGACATACACGTTCCGTTAGAAATACTTAAAACTTTAAAAATAAAGTTGATCTTGTATTGTCAGTTTGATTTTATTATAGCACAAATACGTGTAATGCGGAATTTCGCAACAGGTAGGAGAGCTCAGAGGTATATGTTAGCCAATCTAGGTCATGATAATCGAATAAATAGGGAAAGATTTTAACCATATAATAATATTAAATTCAAATAATTATTAAAAAACTGTGAAATATAGTTCTCTGGCAGAAATAAATCTTAAGATTAATAGGCTAATAAATGCGTATAAAATTTTAAATATAAAATTTCGGTAGGTGCTTTATTACACATAAGCTAAAGTACAGTATGCTTACTTCATATAAATAAAAAAATTTCGTTTGAATAAAGAAATAAATACTTCTTACCTCTCGATCAAGTTCGGATGTATGCAATAATGTTTGTAAGTGATGTACTTGGACACGCAGCACCAAAAAAAGTACTTCTTCGATTGTATTAATTAATTCATGCGTCGCAACATTAAGGCAATCTTCAAGTAGACCAATGTACATTTTTGAAAAAGTTAATGTATTATTTGTTATAGAAATCCAGTATTGATTTTTAATATAATACTCTGGCATTGGAATTCCAAGATAATCTAATTCAGAAAGTAATTTTCTAAGATTTTGAGGCTTTTGAAAATAACTTGGCTTTAAAAAATCTTCGGCAGCACGTATTTTTACTGCATCCATGAATTTTTCACCCGTTTCTTTTAAGGTTCGGCTAAGCGAAGTTCGTATGTGTCCATCCCATTGATAATAGAAATCTGTTCCTACTTGGGTTAACTATAAGAAAGATAAAATAATAACAATGAATTAGTTTTTTATCCAGCTTATAGAAAATTTTGCTATTTCTAGCAAAAATAACATTTATTGCTCAAACCATTATCTGTTTTTAAAAGAGTCTTTCAAATATCTTGAATATAATTTTTTTTAATAAAGACTTATTTAATTAATATAACAATATAACTGGAAATACTCATCTAAGTCATAAATAACACGGGTGTGTAACGCAGAGGTAAATCACGTAACAGTCTTTAATGATAGTAATGAAAATTCTAGTCAGATAAGTTGGTTATGAAACAATCATTTAATAACAATTTGAAAGTACATTTTAAAAATGATTGCAGTCATTCTTACAAGTAGAGTTAAAAAATGTTTATTGCATCGAAGGCATTAGACAAAGTATATTGGAAATTGTACATTAGTAGTAAGAAAAAAATGTAGAACTTTATAATAAATCTAGATTAATAGCTATAGAAAACAAAAACCGCTGCGAAGTTCTTGGCAGCTTCCTCCAAATTAGATTTGCATTATTACGTAAAGATAACACGTCATTGAATAAAAACTAGATAAAATAATAAATATTTTGAGTAGGCTTGTAACCTACTATCATACTCCTTTCGCGAGGTTTCCATATTTATGCAGCGAAGGCAAAAATTATAT